>JBAIZL010000009.1:57103007-57143007 GCA_036971475.1 Prosapia bicincta | reverse complement strand
TTTTGGATCAACTTGTAAGTAGATCTTAAGATATAGAATTAAGAAAAGTAGAGTAAATACTTTTTAATTTTATATAATTGATTTTTAATTTTATTATTTTAAAGAAAATAATATTTTAAAATGGCAATGCCAACATTAAAGAAGGAATATCTTGATATGATTCCTGAGTATAGTGGAGAGCCCACTATGCTCCACAGATTTATTTCAATATGTGATAAAGTAGTAAATAATTTTATGTAAACGAAAATCCAGAGGATTTTCAAAATGAATATCTATTTTCTTCTATACTAGCTAAGTTAAAAGACCAAGCATTAGAAATGGTAGTAAACTCAAATTCATATAATTGGTATGAGATTAAAAAAGTATTATTAACCAGCTACTCAGACAAAAGAGATTGTTTTACTTTAAATTTAGAAATGGCTGAGGTAAAACAAGAGAATAACGAATCACCTTTTAAATTTTATGAGAGAATTCAAAAACTATTAAATTTACAGATTTCATTTTTTGTTAATAAAGAGCCTCAAAGACAATTGGCCAAAGATGTTTTATTAGAATATGTACAGAAATTAGGGTTAAGAGTTCTCCTTAGAGGTTTACATGAACCCGTAGGATCGCTAATGCGAACCAAAAATCCAGATTCTCTTAGCGAAGCACTTTGCATGCTTACTAATGACTTTCAATTTAAAAATAACAAATTATTTCAAAATATTAAACAGAACATTCCACCTAGGGCCCCACAATACCCGCCTATTCGCAAACCCCTTCCTAACAAACAAACCTTCCAAAATTATAGGCCCAACTACCAAAGTAATCCTAACCAATTTACTAAACCTAACTCATACGTACGCAAAATCAACCACCAAGGCAGTCTAACAATTTCACACCATTAAAAGTTCAGCAAAAATTTGAACCAGAACCAATGAGCATTTCCACACATCAAACAGGGAACACTATTAGACAAAATAGACTTTATCAGATGACAGGGAAACCAATAGAAGAAGAAAATTACGATCAAACTATGAATCGATTGACTGAACAGATGACTAACTCTTATCTGACCGAACAAACAGATTATGAACCGCAAGAGGACCCTGACAGCTACATAGACTTTGATGATTCAACGCAAGAGGAAAACGCATGTGGATTCACTCAAGAAGACAATCATACCCAAAATCATTTTTTAGGACCAACCACAATAAAAATACATTTTCCATAATGCATATAGAAGACGACAGAAACGAACTACCGTACATCCACGATCCCAAGACCAACCTAAAGATGCTGATTGACACTGGAAGCACGAGATCATTTATAAAAAAATCAATAGCTTTCCAATTTTTCAAAAACACCCTAAAACAAGAACCATTTGAAGTGAGTACAGGTCATGGGGCATCAAAAAAAATACAGTTGTACGCTACCACTTTTGGGAAAAGAAACAACCAAATTCTATTTATTTGATTTCCATAAAGATTTTGACTTACTCCTTGGATTAGATAACATAAAAGAATTAAAAATTAATTTAAATTTTGTGAATGATAAATTAATATTTCGCAATAAGCAATTCCCGATTAAATATTTTAACACAGAAGAACAAAATAATAATAATAATAATAATAATAAAGGCGAATGTCAGGCACAGGACGCAATAAAGGGAACAAGTTATGTTATACAAGCCCGCACTAGCCGAACGATTAAATTTAGAATACAAAATATTCAAGATGGAGAAGGACTCTTACCATACAAACACTTAAATGGATTAGAAATTCCGCAGTGTATAGTCTCAGTACACAAGGGAGAAGCCTACTGCCCTATAATAAACAACACAGAAGTAAATGTAGAATTAACAGTAAATGAACCATTAGAATTAAAATCTTTAGAAGAATACAATATCCTTAAACCTGATGCAATGCAAACGAACGCTAATTTCAATTTATTAGATTATAAACAAAAAAATCGAGAAGAAAAAATTTAGATTTATCAAAATTTAAAATGGAACATATGAACTCGGAAGAAAAATCCGCTATAACAAGTTTAATAAAAGATTATGCAGATTTATTCCCTATTGAGGGAAACGATTTAACTTTTACCAACCAAATAAAACATGTTATTAGGACTACTGATGAAATTCCCGTATACTCTAGAAATTATAGATATCCAGAGATTTACAAGAACGAAATTAATAAACAAACTGAGGACATGCTTGAACAAGGAATTATTAGACCTTCAAATTCTCCGTGGAACTCTCCTGTCTGGATTGTACAAAAAAAACAAGACGCTTCTGGCAAAAGAAAATTTCGATTAGTAATAGATATTAGAGGATTAAACAAGAAAACAATTGACGATAAATTTCCCTTGCCAAACATTACCGACATATTAGATAAATTAGGACGATCTCAGTATTTTACAACTTTAGATTTAGCCTCAGGATTTCACCAAGTAGAAATGGATAAAAATAGCATAGAAAAAACAGGGTTTTCAACAGAAACGGGACCCTACGAATTTTTAAGAATGCCCTTTGGACTAAAGAATAGCCCCCCTACATTTCAAAGAATTATGAATAATATTCTGAGAGGCATTCAAAATGAAACATGTTTACTTTATCTAGACGACATTATAATTTATTCCACTAGCCTCCAAGAACATATACAAAGACTTAAAGAAGTTTTCGACAGATTACGCAAAGCCAACTTTAAAGTACAGCTGGATAAAACAGAATTTTTAAGAAAAGAAGTGGCATATTTGGGACATGTTGTGACACCAGATGGCGTAAAACCTAACCCAGCAAAGATTTTGGCAATCAAAGACTATCCAATACCTAAAACCACCAAACAAATTAAAGGATTTTTAGGACTAATAGGCTATTATCGAAAATTTATTAAAAACTTCGCCAAGATAACAAAACCGTTTACTAACTGTTTAAAGAAAAATGCAAAAATAAATATAGAAAATCCAGACTTTATAGAATGTTTTGAAACATGTAAAAATATATTGACTAACGAGCCCCTTCTACAATACCCAGATTTGGAAAAGAAGTTTACTCTAACGACAGACGCTAGTAAGTTTGCACTAGGAGCCATTTTAAGCCAGGACAAAAATGGAAAGGACCTTCCTATAGCGTATGCCAGCAGAACTTTAAACTACAGCGAAACTAATTACTCCGCGATTGAAAAGGAATTATTAGCGATCGTATGGGCCACCAAACATTTCAGGCCTTATTTATTTGGGAGAAAATTTAAAATTTATACAGACCATAAACCTTTACAATGGTTAATTTCAGTTAAAGAACCTAATTCCAAACTTTTAAGATGGAGATTAAAATTAGAAGAATATGATTATGACATAAGATACAAAAAAGGCAAACTAAATCAAAATGCAGATGCATTGTCTAGGATACAATTGAATGTTACTGATAAAAGGTCAACAAACACCCAACACACTCTAGAGCCAGACCTTGAATTATCTCCAGCCGGCTTACTGAATCGTTACTTGCCGGAACTAAATGAAGATAGTGAATCTATGGTCGTACAACTCGACGCAAAAGATAATGCCAACTTAGAGTACGATCAAGAAAGTGACAGTCAAACCGTGCACTCCAATTTTGAAGGAAACACCCAAATTGAAATACCAATTTCCGACGAGCCTGTAAACTTTGGAAAAAATCAAATATTTTTATCATTAGTGAAATATGAGCCAAAGAAATTAAAAATTATAAAACTATTCGGAACTTCAAAAATTCGTTTAATAGTCGAAATATCAGAAAATAATTTTAAAGAAGACATAGTTAATTTTGTAAAATCATATTTGGTACCCAAAATAAAATATAATCTATATTTTGAAGACGATTTTTATGAGAAATTTGCATCATGCATAGCCAAAAATTTCAAACAAACTGAACTAAATTTAGTTAAGTGTAATAACAAACTCTTAGACCTAACTTCGGAAGAAGATACCTTAGAAACGATAAGTAATTATCATGTTAGCAAAAGCAATCACCGTGGGATACAGGAAACATACGAACAAATTAAGCGAAGATATTATTGGCCTAATTTAAAATCACTAATCCAAATTTCATAAATCAGTGTGACATATGTCAAAGAACCAAATACGACAGAATTCCCTTAGAGCTAGAAATGAACTTGACACCAACAGCTGCGAGGCCATTCCCGATAATTCACGTTGACACTATCTCCTTGGAGAAGAATTCGTTTATCAGCATTGTCGACAGTTTCACTAGATATGCTCAAGTTTATCGCCTGGGGAGCTCTCAAGCTACAGAGATTGCAGACAAGCTATTAGATTACTTCATGCATTTCTGCTTACCAACAGTTATTATCAAAGACAATGGAACGGAGTTTAATAACAGAATTGTAAAGGAGATACTAGACCTGCATAAAATCAAAATTCACTTTATCAGCACACAAAACCCCCAATCAAACGGATTATGTGAAAGATTTCATTCCACCTTAATAGAACACATAAGGCTCTTAAATAATCAAATCGAATTTAAAAAAGACAGTATAATTAAGAAAGTTAAATATGCTATAGTAGTCTATAACAATAGCATACATTCAGTCACAAAATTAACGCCCTGCGAAGTCGTATTTGGACACATAAATTCAAACACTTTATTAGATATAGATTTAGAAAAACAAATTGTAAATGACTATGTTTTAAACCATAAAGAAAAAACAAAAATACTTTACTAAAATATTAGGGATAGCAATCAAAGAATCAAAGAAAAAGTTTTAGAAAAAGGAATGTAAACAAAGAACCACTTCCAGAAATACCATCTGAAGCTTATATAAAGTCAGTTCAGAAGCAAAGCAAAACGAAAAACAGATATAGCAAGGAAGAGATAGCTTCAATAAACAAGGAAAGAAAAACTGGTAAAATAAAGCCTAGTAAAATAAAGCCTCATAACACAAAAGACAAAATACATTTGTCGAAAATTAAAAGGCCTAAGAAGATAAAAAATGTAACTAATGCTCAAAATAATTTTCCAGGTCCCTCCTGTTCGTCATTGGCACAGCCACCGACTCAGCAGAGATCAGAGAAATCAATAACAACCTCGGAATAATCCCAATAGACCTTGGGCCGGCCAAATTAGAATCTTCCTACCATACCTTTGTCCACTGTTTTAATGTAAGAAACTTATTTGCTCATTTAAATAACATTGATGCTTATTATTATGATGTATTGCAAAATTTTGAAACTAGTTGCTACAATTGTAACGGTAGCTTATTAAACAATGAATATGTAACTGATAACAGTAATAGAATAAGAGATATTGTTAATTATTTTAAATATCTTAATCACAGTAAGAATGTAATATAAGAAAAATTAGAAATTATACTCTTAAGAGAGAATGGTAACAAAAGAACAAAAAGAGGTCTTATAGACGGACTAGGATCCGTTATCAAATCTTTAACAGGCAATTTAGATGCATATGATGGTAATAAATATGACAAAATAATTAAAGATATTGAAAATGAGCAAATTAAAATTAATTATCAAATTGAATCTCAATACTCCTTTAGTAATAATATTATGAAAGAATTAAATAAAACATTTTTTGTAATTGATGAAAATTTTGTAGAATTAAAAAATAAGTTAAGTATTGTGAATAGTAATGTAAATGACTTTGTTGAACTATAAAAATTTAGAAGTATTCTAAATCAATTGAACATTTTATATGACATGATGTTACAGGTAATCACAGATTTAGAAAATTCTCTTACATTTTGTAAACTAGGTGTTTTACACCCTAGTGTTATTTCAACCCAAGAATTATATGAAGAATTAAAAAAATTTATAAATATTATAATGAGAGGTTACCTTTAGCACCTAAAATGGAAAATATGTGGGAATTAGAGAACCTAATTAAAGTTAATTGCAAACTAGATTCTGAAAGGATTGTATACTTTATAAATTTACCCATTGTAGAAAAAACTCAATTTAAATTGTATAAACTACACTCTATACCCACAAAATATGAAACAGATTATGTAACAATTATACCAAAAGTAAGGTACATATTAGGGTCTAACTCTGTAATATTAGGTTTAGACAATGAATGTAACTGTAAAACCGATTCCATATACTTTTGCTCATTCGACATTCTAACACACCATAAATTAGACTGTGAAGTGTCCATCATCAGGAACAACGATGCCAGCAACTGTGAATATACTGCATTGGAAGTTACAGACAACTTAATTAACTGAATCCCAGAAATCAACCTTTACCTGGCGACCTTCCCCAACAAGCAGACTCTGGAAATTACCAATCGCAAGGCAACTACCACCGTCACCCTTCAAAGCATATATTTGATAAAAACTAATAATGATTCAGTCTTTTTCAACAACATGAAACTGAGCCATACATCAACAACTTCGGGAGGCCATCCTATTTTCATGGACACGTCCAAACTACAATTTTCAATGAGTAAAATGCCAGAATTCTCAGTAAACGTTAAACGCCTAGAGTTGGACAAAATAAACACGGAAACCATCTCAAGAATTGACCCAACTATGGAAATAAACCACCACATCAGTATCTGGACTATTGCCCTTTACGGAGCCGTATTCAGCACCCTTATATACTTCGCCCTCATCAAGAAGAAGAAGAAGAGGACTTTAACCGATGCCGAAACTTCGCCAACCCCCGAAGTTTTCTTTAGGGATGGAGGAGTTATATGAACAATTTATGTGAACATTTCATAATTAAATGCGTGCTAGGAAAATTCCTGCTTATGCAGCTTTTGTATTATATAGGTGGTGAGAACAGAGCCCCGGCAGTGTGCAAGTCGCCTCTGTATCATACAGACGTTCTCACTCCGATTGAATGTACATCAATTGTATTTGTTTTTATTAAGCTAAATTATTGTAACCATTTCAAAATTAAATGTTTCGTAATTAACAAAGGTTTGTAAAAATAAAATCATTTTTAAAAACCTTTCAAGCTTAATATAACACGTAACTTATATATATATATATATATATGAACATGTTTAGATTTTTGTGTTTTCAAATAAAACTAAACATATAAAATGTTTGTGTTTTCTTACAAAGGATTTTCGTTTATGTGTTGTTTTGATGACGAGATATAATTAATAAAAGTTATGTCAATAATTTAAATTTGAAAGTGGAAAAATGGATAAAAACTAACTAAGGTAGAAAATAATAAATATTTAATTTTGAAGGAAATAAATACATTTAAAGAAGATAAAAGTAGATTAAATTATGGCTGTTAGTAATACAAGAATAAATAATTTGGGAATGATTCAGAATATTTTTCAATTAAATGTAAATTACAGATATTTTTTTTTTTTAAATTACCTTTAAATTAAAATTTATGAAAGTAAATGAGAAATTCGATTATAAATTTGAAATAAAATACATGAATCATTATTGAAAATTAAAAATCAAAAGTAGTAGTAAAGATAAATAGCATCGCATAAGTAAAAAAAGGTAATTAAAACATTTTTTTTTTTGTTCAATTTTGTATATCTTCGGAGGTAAAATATTTTCAATAAAATGAGAACTTTAAATTCAAATTTTAAATTTTATAATAATTTTTGTCCAGTATATAATTAAATAAGAAGTAAAAATCATGTACTAGTTAATATTTCATATAAATAAAAATTGATGGTTTTTATTAACTTACGACTAAGAGTTAAATTCATTTTTCGTTAAACAAATTTCTTAAATAATATTACAATTTGGTCACTAAGCTGTCTGATGCCTTAAAAAAAAATCCCCGAGGTATAGTGACTCAAAGGGTAAATAAAATCAGTAAGTTAGGTTTTTAAAATCAACGTCCAGTGACGGCAAGAATCTTTAAAATCAAAGTCCAGTGACGGGTTCTGCCAGAGTTTGGCAAAGAGTGGTACAGATTCTGGCTCGTGTCAGATCTGTTTTTTTCAAATTTTACCAGCGAAGGCTGTCTACAGATAAGCGTTAACCCAGACGGAAACAATGGCCAAGAGGAGTATTTTATTAACTACTGAAAACTTGAACAATATATACACTACATAATATACAAACGGAGTGTGTGAACACTACTAGAAGGAAGTCAATGTACATGCAATCAAACGCTTTTCAAATAGGCAATAATTTTTCTTCATAATTAGCTATTATTATTGTTATTTAATTTTAATGATAATTACTAGAATCTATGCCCCACACAGTTGCAAGTATTGAAAATTACTGTTGCTTATTGGCGTAATTGGTGTCAAACAACTTCGAATCCTTTAGCACTGTAAACAGGGACGTGATGGGAATATACTTTGTACAGAGTGAAGTTCGGTTGTTTTCATGGACTGAAGAGCGCGCTGAGTACATTTTATTAGTAGTTCTGTTAAATATTCAAACATCGCATTTTTGCATTTTCTTATATTTGTAATATATTGTAAATAAACTAAAGAATATTTGCTGAGAAGATAAGCCCCTATATTGCAGTTGCTCATTATAAAATAATATTTAAATTATTAATAACAATTTTATTTGTCCTGATTGTTTCTTTTTTTAAACACTGCACCAGGAAAACCCAATATAGTTACTGTTTCCCAGTTAAAAAGGCGAACAAGGAAATTAGATAGTAGGATTAAGCAAAGCACAGTAATAGCTGGTATATATAAAAAAATAAGAGAAAATAATTTCGAGAGAGAGAGAGAATGAGGGACTTGATGTATATAGACACATAGTATATATCATGTAGACAATGAGACCCAGCCCTAAGTTGTGTTAATTAAAACTTACAAAAGGGCAATTAGAACTTACAATGTTGACATACAGAATAACAACTGGTTGAAAGAGATGAAGGGAAAAGCTTGGTTTACGGGAACAAAAAAAAGAAAAATCCAGGGACTATAACGTAGACAGGGTAGGGAAAGTTAAAGAAAAGCATAAAGATAAAGTTATAAATTTTTAAAATAAAAAGGAATTTTGGCCTAACCAGGCGGTGAAAGATTTCGGCACAAGAATTGGTTTATCAAAGTGGGGTAAAGTAAAACAATCCTACAACTTTTGAATTTATAAAATAAAGTTCAATCTTTCTACATTGGTCCACAACTTTCAGGGGGAGTACTTCTGCAAATGCTATTTACATAAAAACAAATATTATATAAAATTAAACTTAATATTATTTTTAAATTTAATTAATTATAAAATTTAGCTACCATACGCAGTGCTACCTAGAGCACTATCTGTGATATTGTGTGGTGTAGCCGTGACCTCAGTTAATGGTTGTAAAATGGATGTTTCGGTGACAACCAGACGGGGGAAAGATTTTATATACATATTTGAGAAATATATTTTCAAGTATTGGAAATTTGGCGCAGTGCCAGGCACGCTAAACTCTGATAATGAAGATTTTCAGTTCAAATCCCGATATATCCCCATATTTTTATAATTTAATTATTGAATAAATATTTTAAAAAACTTTATTAATATCAATTGCCATCCACTCTAGGTTGAACAAAATGTACTCTAACTTGATTGGATGAATAAAAACGTATTTTTTAACGTTTGAAAATGTGTACAAGATATATATCAGGAGAGTGTGAGCTAATAGGAAAAGATTAAAAATACAATCATATATTTTTTTTTTTAATTAAAGAACTCCTGCTTAGGTCAACAAAGATATTTCTGATTGCTTTTATTGAATAGTTATAAATAAAGTAACATAGCCTATGCGTTAGCTGTTGTACCACATAACCTAAACATAAAATCAGCTTTGTGAAATCATTTGTTATCACTAATTCCAAGCCAAATTGATCGAAATAACTATATCGAACAATTTGTCCCTTTTGTAAAATCTTTTTCGCTTATATAAATCTAATATTATTCATAAATTATCTATTGTAATATTATTTGCAAGAAACTTTATTAACATCAATTGTCAACTACTAAATGTTTAGAAAAATCCATTTGAACTTGTATTTTATTAAAGATATATATATATATATATATATATATATATATATATATATATATATATATATATATATGTATATATATATATATATATATATACAATATATATATATATATATATATATATATATATATATATATATATATATATATATAAGGAGAGTGTGAACTTAAATTAAATAATGTAGAACGAAATGTTTAAGAGCTGAACAGAAGTAGAAATGGGTCAGTTGTGAACGCAAATACACACACACCCTTGTTAAACTAGGTGGAGACTTTTGTTGGGACCAGCTATGGACTATTGTTCTCTCCATAAGCCAAACCAAAATTAATTGAACGTGCCAGTTTCCTATAACTATTTACAATATATATATATATATATATATATATATATATATATGTAATACGTTTTCTTGTTTAATAATTTAAAACAACATAGGTTATTCAAATACAAGGTTATTTATTAATTTATATTCAAAGCTTTTCGTTGGTAAACAGTACCAACATCATCAGGAATGAAAATTACAATAATGTAATTACATTATTGCAATTTTCATTCCTGATGATGTTGGTACTGTTTACCAACGAAAAGCTTTGAATATAAATTAATAAATATTCTTGTATTTGAATAACCTATGTTGCTTAATATATATATATATATATATATATATATATATATATATATATATATATATATTTATAGTCAACATAAGAGTCAGTGAGTTAAACCACAAAAATACCTTAATAAATGTGTGATTTATAGACTAGCTTTGATATTTTAATTAGTTTAACCATCTAAATTTGATTGTTAGTTGAGGTAGGTTTCTCATTTGTAAATTAATTAATAAAGACGTATTACAAAAACCACCTTAAATTGATATAATTTTCGAAAACCATGTAGTTAATTTTGATATTCAGACAAAGTTAGAAATCCTAATAAGTAAAATAAATTGTGTAGAAATAAGACAGGTTGTTCGGGATTCAAGGTTTTTATTATATTAAAAATATAGTGCTAATAAGTCCAATGTATAAGATTGTAGTTAATTGTTTTTGTTGGTTTATATGATTTTCAAATTAGATGACGTTTTTCTTGAACAGCATGTTGCAATAAATAATACAGGTTTTTTAAAATAATAATTGACGTTTTTAGTTTGCTGAGTGAAATGAGTACTACCCAAGTTAAATGTTTTAAATTAGGCCTATTGTATGTCCTTGTCTTCTGTTGTTTGTCAATTCTATTCAACTATTTAAATTAGTTTATAGCCTACATCAACAAGCTGTAATAGTTAATTTATATCAACATTAATTACTATTCATATGCACAGGGTAAAAGATGATAACGAATATTTTATTGTATCATCGCCCCTAAAATAATAAATGACAGGTAGTTTTAGTGCTGAAAATTTTAAATATATAATAAAAAGATTAAAGAAAAAAATTTAATTCTAAACCAAGCGATGTATATTTGAAATGAATTATTCGAGAAATGAAAATTCTACAATGTTTTTAGTTGTCTCGTGCTACATCTGTACTAATTGATATTCCCTCAGTACAGCAGATTTTTTTATAAAAGGTAAAATGATTGATAACCAGGACGCAAGGTTTTGTTCCAGATTTGTAGCTGTCAGGTCAGAGAGACTGATGGAGTGATTGTATTTAATAAGTTTGAAAAAATACATTCAAAATTGATTTTGTGAATAAACTACCGGGTAGGTAGTAGACTTATATACAACACATTAACTAAACTACGTGTTCAAATATAACAAAACCTTCATGAAAGAAAATTATTTGCTACAGTCAGCTTTTTTATGCAGGTGAAATATTCATTGGGAGAGCATTAGTCAGTTGGCCAAGTCTTCGGAGGGCTGTTACTAACTTTACAGTCGTAGGAACATATCTTTTCTATTTCAAAATAGCATAGTTATGCTACTGTCTTGAAAAATACGTTTTTTCCAACTTTTTTCTTCGTTGGGGTTTACATCAATGCTAATACAGTAATAAGAAGACGGAGAAATATTGTATTTCAAATTTTATTATGCTCGGTTTACATTTATTTATCTGCTAATTTGAAACAAATGGTAGTCTTATTGTACATGAATTTCATATATATATATATATATATATATATATATATATATATATAGAGAGAGAGAGAGAGAGAGAGAGAGAGGTAGAGAGAATAAAGATCCTAGTATGTATGCATATGTATATATATATATATATATATATATATATATATATATATATATATATATATATATATATATATATCAGTTACACTATAGGGTACTAAAACAAAAAAATTACTTGGTATATACATATGTGACATGACTTTCGAAGACTAGTGTCTTCATTATCGAGAACGAACTGAAACTGTTTCAGCATAGAGTATGAGTTTAAACTTGATGATGATGACACCGTATTTAGTCTCCGAAGGTTAACTCACATATATACCAAATAAGATTATTATTTAAGTACATTACAGTTTAAGTGATAGGTTAATACGAAAAACTAATGTTCCAAAAAAAATAATAAAATAATAAAATTATATATATATATATATATATATATATATATATATATATATATAAGAATATATATAATTTGTATCCAATATGTACAAGGTTTCTCACATTTTAAAAATATTTGTGTAATCTATACCTTTGTTACAAAAGTACTCTTTAGCACTACAAAATCAACAAATAAGATTTATTACTCACATTCAAACATATTTTTTCAAATTTAAAAAAACAATAGTTACATCTACAAATCAATAATCATCTACATAATTACCTACTATTTTTTTTTCTTATAAATACCAAAATTACATCTGTTTTAAAGTGTATATATGTTATTTTACTTGTTCTTAACGAAAATGTTAAACAAGAGACGTTTGTTATTTGGGTGGCATAAACATTTTACGGTTTTAATTCAGAAAAAACGTTAAGAAAAGAAGATTGATAACGGCAATCAGGTTGGCTTTGTTGGGGTAATTTGTAGCTGTCACGTTGGCAAGAGTGATGACGTAGCGGCATTTTTAACGATCTGACAACTTATTTCAAATCAGAAAATATTATCGGAAACATATTGAATTAATATTTATGGTGAACAGCTTAAAACACGAGTTTCATAGCTTTCTTAAAATTGTGTCCTATAAAAAGTTTAAAATAAATTCTTTTAAAACCATAATTTCTGGGTCAGGAGAGTAACGTCGCTTATTTTGGTTTTATTGGAAATAATATTCTCGCGATTTTTAGCTGGAGCTGATTTATTTTAAGTTTCATAACGAATAATTTTGTGTGTTTTATATTCTACGAAAAACGTATAGATTATTTAAAACTTTCATATTTTTTATTTGCACAGCAATTGTATGGCGTCTTTATAAATAGTTAAAAAGGAAAATAAAATCTCAAAAACTTATGCATTTTCAATACGATTAACTCCTAAATATGCAAGTTACCGGATAAATTTACGTAGAAGAGTAACAAGAAAAATGAAACTATATTTTTTCTAAATTGTCCACAATCATCTTACTTAAGTTAAACTTTAAAATATTAAAACGTTGCCTATAGCTTGGTTATTAAAAATCAGTACCTTTTTTTATCTCACCTTGGGAGATTGGTGTTCTTGCCTACATATTCATTGTTATTTAAAACCAAATTTACATTTGTCATTTCAATGAATAGACTCCCGTTAATTTTAAATGTGGTTTATTCCTTTACATTTAACTTCTTTGATACATATTATATTGGCATTACTCATTTACTCTACTCTTTACATTTAATTTATATTTTGATTGTTATTATCTAACCGCTACACCCTATGTTACTTATGGATCATTTGTTCTTTTTTATTTATTTTCCATTATCCTTCCAGTTTTACAATTCCCTATTTTCTATCTTCTTTTCCAATTTCTTTCCTTTCGCTTTACTTTCTTGAATGTATGTTTTATGTTTTTGATCTTATAAGGTATTGCAGTGAAGGTTCTTCTGGCGGATGTCATTCTTCTCATTATAATTCTCTTTGGAACCCTCGAACCAGTAAATGGGTTTTGGTGTTTCCTTTCTTCTATAATTGTTATCCTTTTGGCTATCTCTTCAGATTCTAAAGTCTTGGTCATGGGTTTTATAGCTACCTGATGTTAATTTATTTTAATTTCTTTGTTCCCACCTTCAATTTCTTTCGACGCGACGTTTATACTTTTATTTATATTTATTTCCTTATTTATAATTTTTTCATTTACATTACTTCCCCTCGTTTGCTCTATTCCGGTCTTACTTGGTTTTGCTCTTAGTCTCAGCCGCAGCTCTTCTCTCCCTGTCCTTCGTTTTTTATCTTCTGTAAACCTCCCTCCGATCTTAAATTAATTCCTTGATTTATATTACTTTCTTTATTGTTTTTATGTTAGAAATGGTAGTAAAGAATAAATATCATTAAATAGTCCTTAAATCACATGCCATTTTATTACACGCGAGACGTTTTATATTCATGATTTTAAATTTTTTCGAGATTGCTTCATTGTGGCGAATTTTATGGGAAAGTTTTAATTTAAAGCGATGGATTCCCTAATGCGTACACTATGGTTGCTCGTCTATCCTTCAAGGCTTGTCTATTTTTCTAGTTATATTTCACTATTATCTGTACTAGTTACAATGTTTCGCCTTATCTTCGTATACTAGATTCCTCCTGTAGAAGGATTTTATTAATTTGTTTTTAATTTTACAACTTTTAATTTATACCTTAGATCATACCTAATCCTCTAGCATAATCGAATATCAGAAAGGAATGAAAATTATAGAAATTATCTATTTAATAACCAGTACAACATAATAATAACACACACACACACACACACATTTATGAGATTGGTTTAAAATGTATTTGTATATGTATATGCAAGCACACAGGTAACTTGTAGCCTATTCCCTGGGTTATAATTTATTACCTCAACCACAAAGGCAAGGGGAATAAATTTACCCTCTCTAACTGTCTTTGAGTCTTTTTGTAACAGGTGTAATTTATGGCAGACGTTGACTCACCCTCGGACAATATCCTAAAGTTACAGATTTGGAGATATTGCAGTTACGTAAAATGAAACTATAAATCTATATAATTTTATAAATAAAGAATATTATAATTGCGATTTGTATACAATGGAATTTTATAGAGTGCAATGAGTACTTGATAGAAATAAGATCACTCTATTGTAATTACAAAGAAAAATATTGAATTGAATAAGAGTGCTAAATTATTTGAGACCAGAATGTAAAGAATTTGTGAGGCGAGATATATAAACGTGCAATTTTATTTGAATTACGTTTTATTAAATAATTACAAATCCTATGAATATGTATAACCATATTACGTAGCAAAATACAAAGTACTATTAATTATCAACATAAATAAATAGTTTTAAATAATGAAAAATATCCCCTACACGTTTAAATTTGAGTGGACGAATACAAAGTATTTTATTAAAGATTTTAAATTTTAATAAGATGTATTAATAAATAAATAAATAAATAAATATATATATATATATATATATATATATATATATATATATATATATATATATTTATATCGACACACACACACACACAAACAAACATAGAGTGCATTATAAATATGCAGTTTTACATTGGTCTGCATCTTTCATTGACGTTACGTCAGGTGCTCCAGTATTTAATTTCCGTTTGCTAGTAATTACTAGTAACTACTTCCTCTTCAACCCACACTGGCTCCCTCTCTCCTTCATTTACTTCCTGTAAACGTCTTTCTCTCTTTCTCTCTCTCAATATCCCTCCATCCTTCTCTCCCCCCCCTAACTCAGTTGTAAGTTAGAATTGGATGACTTTGTCATTGAAACGCGGATGAGTTAAATGATTGATCTGTGCGTTTTGTGTATGTTTTTGATTCCATTATACATACACACACACACACACACACACACACACACACACACTCATACACACAAACACACATACACACACACACACAAACACTCACAAACACATAGATACACATATACACACACATACAAACACATAGATACACACACACACACACACACACACACACACACACACACACACACACATACACACAGTGCATTATAAATATGCCGTTTTACATTGGTTTATATTTTTCTTTGACGTTACGTCAGATGCTGCAGAATTTAATTTCCGTTTCCTAGTAATGACTAGTAACAACTTCTTCTTTAACACACACTGGCTACCTCTCTCCTTCATTTACTTCATGCAATCTCTCTTAATGCCACTCCATCTTTCTTTCATACTCTCTTGCTTCCCCTCTTTCAAAGATTCTAATATTGTTTCTCTTTTTAAATGTTTTTCTTTTATTTAATTATCCTAATATTGTGTAGTTTTAATATACAATAACATATAGTTTGTATTTGCTTCATTATCCTTCTGTTGCAATCGTCAATTACTTCACATTAGTGAATCATTGCTTGGGCCGTTTTTATTATTTGTTGACACAAAATACCCTAAAATGTTTAGTGAATGAAAAGTATGTTGACCTGCGTTAAAGAAATGAAAAATAAAATAAAATCGAAAGGAATAACAGGCTCGGAGTTTGATATACGAAATAGTCACTTCAAAATACTACTTGTATTGTTCTCTCCCTCTAACTCAGTTGTAAGTTAGAGGTTAGAGTTTGTAGTAGTAGTACTCACTGATGATGATGATGGCTTTGTCAATGTAACGCGTATGAGTTAACAAGTGAATAGTTTGTGAGTTTAGTGTAATTTATTTGTTTTTGATTCTATTAATTTATTCTGTTTTTAACTTTTTCTTCTTTCTTTATAAGTATCTATATCTTGCCTTCTTTTAATTTACTATAAGACATAGTTTATATTCTCTTCCGTATACTTTTGTTTTAATTGTCAATTTCTTCACCTTAGTGAATCATTGAATGGGTTATTTTTATTACTTGTTGACACAAAATATCCTAAAATGTTTAGTAAATGAAAATCTGTTGACCGGCGTTGAAGAAATCGAAAATAAAATGAAATCAGTTGGAATAATAGAGTTAGAGTTTGATAAAGCGAAATAGTTCTCGAAAATACAAGTATTACTAAGGGACACCCAGTTCATAAAGGATGCTAAAACCGGCTTTATTTCCAATTACATTGAAAATTGGTTGCGAGCAATGACCAGCATAGTGTAATATACATAATGTGTACTTCTCATTAAACGTAGGCTATTTGTAATTATCTATTAACGTCTATCTTATCATTTCAAAAGATGTGCTCACGCAATAACATTTTAAAACCGTTAAATTTCTTCGGAGAGTTCAATGCGAAAGAATGTAGGAGCCATGGTCACTGACGCGACGATATGTAAATAATTCACCGATTTTAAACAAAGAAGTTGTACAAAATATATATATAACTAATTGGAAAGGGAAACCGTAGAGTAATTGAAAAAGAGGAAATGAGATAGTCGTCACACAGGAAGGTTAGAAGAAACTACGCCCTAAGCTACAAGGTAAAACAATACTGAAATGTATGAAAAAAACAAATTCTGTAAACAAATTGTAAATATTACTTAAGACTAAAAGAACAAACCAAAATAATATTAGAGATTATATGAAAACAAGTGCAAGTGCAAAAGTGTAAAATGAAATCGACGTTTAATTAATTAAAATAAATTGTGAAGCAGTAAAATAGAAATTTTTTTTTAGAAAATATCGAATGAGGGAATAAACTCCTCAGATATTGGGTTAGTGTACAGTGTTACTTAAACTGATCTATCAGTAACAGTTTCATAGAAGCGGCTATGCTTATAATAAATTCCATCCAATGATTTCCCACATGTCACATGTTAAAAAGCATGAATTATTTCAGTAATTTCTTTAAACTATTATACAGTATCGGACATTCATTTTTCAAATGAATTTTTTCAGTTTTGTTTATTTAGTCTAAGGCAGTCCTACTTTACTATCGATTCAGAATTTATATCTGATATTTATTTCAATTGACCCACATTATCAGCTATTTTGCTATATATTTCTGTTTTGTTAAACCTAATATATTGGATTTATATGAATGTCGTTGAATACAAAGTTTACATCATCTAAGGTTAAGCAAGCATTATAGACAACGAAATGCGTACGTTGTTTAATTGTGCAGACATCAAACGAAATGTAGTTAATATGTCGTTACAAAAATACAGAAAAAATTAAATCTACTAATATTCTATATATTATAAAATATAAGTATTATATACATATAAAGGCTTAATGTGCATAATATTTTATATATATATTTATTTATTTATTTATTTTTATTTATATAAATTTATATATATATCTATATATATATATGTATATATATGTATATATATGTGTGTGTGTGTGTGTGTGTTAGTGTGCATATTGGAATAGTAAATTCAAAACGGTATATGAATAATAAAACATTTAATAACCTATATATATATATATATATATATATATATATATATATATATATATATATATCTTGTTTTTATTATTTTTGGTTTGTCCTACATATAATTTTATAAGTTCTTGACATTCTATATTATATACACCATATCTTTCGCGTATATTATTTTGATTACTATTATTTTGTAACATATTTTTCATTTTACTATCAGTTTTGTAAACTTGTTTCTTTAAATAATCTTGTAATGTTGTTTATTTCGTTACCAAATTTCGTCGCTTGTACTATTTACAAAGTTATTGTTGATTTTCTGTTTTCTCACTATTTTATTATTTAAATTAACTATAGACTTTCTTTTAAAACCAATTTGTAATCCAATTTGAGATATATATTTTTTATCTTTCATTTGATCATTACGTTCATTGGTAGTTCGTACATTCTATATTAAAAATTGTTCAGCGCTGCCTTTATTTTGGTTATAAGGATGATTTGATTAATTTGGAATTATTTGATTTGTCTGCTTTGGTTTTCTATATTTAAGATACTCACATTTTTCGTTGTTTCTAGTAATTATAATATACTGTCCGGCACAAATAATATTTACTTTTTATATTTCAAATGATTTCCTATTATGAATACTAACAGTTAGCGAGAAGGTTTGTATACGAAGGAATTCTTTAATGTGACGCAGGAAAACTAAGCAAATAATGCTTCACGACGCTAATGAGGATATAGTTGAAGCCAAACAACACAGGTAATTACATTTATACTTAGTATGCTACAATTTGTGCCCCCCCCCCTATTCGGGTTGCAACTCGAGACGACATAATACCTACATTAAGCAGACCCTTACACTTTACTCTCCCAGCAGGGTTTAGTGCTACGATGTGCAAATGGGGTCAAATATTCAACTCCGCTGTCTAGCTTTGGTGTAACATATATATATTTGGTCCCAAAGTTGTGTTATTTCTAATAAAAACAATTGTCACAGATACACACTTGATGTTGGTAAAATGTTATTTAAAAACGAAAGAAATCACTTTCATCCAAGACTTCAACAAGTAAATAAAAATTATACGTAATTTTTCCTATTGTGATTTTGAAAATCATGAATACAAACGTAATATTTTTTCCATAATATCTTTAAAGGATTTGTAGATGGAGAAAGGATGTAATAGAAAATCTTTGCAGCTGGTTTTCAATACGTCAATACTTTAACATGTAAAGAAGCATTACCAAGACAACTAACTGGTTTCTTATGTTAAAATATATTCATTTTATGTCGTTCCCTGTGTTAAAATATTTCGTTTCAAAAATTACCTAACTCGTAAGTGATGCAATATACCAAAAACATATAATAAAAAATTTATATATTACTGGAATTAAATATTAAATAAATGAGAGTACTGTTTATAATCGGATCAAAGATATTTATTTTAATAATTCCGTAAATGCTTCGTTGCCCCTTATCTATTTTGTTGTGCTATTAAAAATAAAGTCTATACATTTATCTTTGAAATGTGTAATGTGAGGAGGCGAAACATCAAACATCAGACTTATTTTGCGCTATAGCTCTACTAATTTTCCTTATACAATGTAATTAGAATAGTAATGGTAAAAGAAAGAGCTATACCTCAAATGAAGCTCTTAGAGACGTCTAGGGTGTTTTATATTTGGCATCCTTATGTTACACATTTGAATGTGAAATGTAAGGACTTTGTAGCACAAGAGGCTTGATAAGAACAAAGAACTAGTTGCCGAAGCGTTGAGTAAATACCTTTACCTTGATGATCAACGGTATTTGTATTTTTTGTTTACATCGAAGAATTTTCTGCAAAACATCCAACAAGACACAGTCCGGCCACTTTTAAGGGGAAGTACAGAAATAATGTACAAATCTCAGAAGCACTACATCTCAGTAGCGGGAATACAGACAGAGGAACATTTACAACAGCTTTGTGATATTACAACAGTGTTTGTATATTGCGATAAAGTTAAATATCTGAAGGTTCATCAGACACTAGACGGTTCGTCTCGATAAATAAGTCAAATAGACAGATAGGCGCCATTGTTAAACAAACAATTATTTATATAGAACCTTTAAAAATATAAATTATGTATTTTATATAAGCTTGTCCATTACATCTCAATGGGTGTAGAGATTGGAAACTATTTTGCTAACTGTCATAGTTTACATGAATCTACTAGTAGCCATTGAAGCGGTAAGGTGTCGGGATAACTATCTCAAGGTTGCTTCCATTTCTGCTGCCGTATATCCTTTTTACTTGGACCATAGTCTTGCTTTAATCCTGAAGTTTGTTTACTCAGGCAATGAGACAAGCAGTTTTTTGCAGAGTAAAAGATCTCCTATTTAGTTTCTCACTTTATATCTATTGAGTGACTTATATAATGCCTAGCTTGTTAATTGATGTTATAAACTACTTCGTTATTAATAACAATTTAATAACAATGCTTTGGTAGATGTTAACCTTCAAAACTCTCTCCATAAAAAGGTCAAAAGCAGTAGAAAATTGGTAGGTTTTTTCAAAATTTGCGGTTTTTGGCCGGTTTGTTGCAGAGTGAAAGATCTCCTATTTAATGACTGACTTTATATCTAGGTTATGTCTTATGCCATGCCCAACTTGGTTATTGATATTCTAAAAGACTTGGTCATAAATAAAAATTAAAAACTAATCGTTGGTAGATGTTACTTTTTAAAACATTTTTCATTGCAATGACAAAAAGTAATAGCAAATGGGAAGTTATTTTTTAAAATAATACTAACAACCGGTTCAGATCTTAACGTTATGAATGCACGTGATTTGGCCCCCTTCTGGTTCTAGTTGAAACCTTAAATTGTTGCCATGGTTACAACACAATATCATAAATAATGTTCTATTGATAAAAATGAACGAAAAGAATAAAACAAACAATCTGCATTAACAGTATCGAATCTTGTTTCACAAACGGACGGAGAAAGGAAAGCAAAATGAAACTACAATACAATGTAAACGACAAATAAAAGAAAGCGTATAAATAGTAACAGACAAAAATAATACTCCAAAGCCATACATAGAGAGAAAATTGGAAAACTGTAAGATAATTTTCTTTCTTGTTTGTCACCTAATATTATTATTCTGACGTATCTGTATACATGTTTAAAATCACTGTAATTATAAAATAAAAAGGAACCAAAATAACGTTTTCTTAAAAATTTATATTGTTTGTTTTTAACAACAGTTCTAACAAACTGTTCAGATCTACACGTAATGTATATGAAACTAATTACACAATCTAAATTTTTAAAGGTCTAATACAGTTATTTGCAAAACCCCAATACCACACAAAATGAACTATAAAATATAACAAATTATAAAAATTAACTAATATTACAAGTTATTTAAAATTAAAAACAATCTATTAATTGTAATATATTGTAATACTGTACTGTGCTCTTGATCTTGTGTATTTCTAATCGTACTTTGAGGTCAATCGCTTCCCTAGACCAACCGTCTTGTGTCTGCTGAATGTTGGGATATCTAAATATCTCTATATATAAACTTTGTTGTAATATCGCAAGGCTATTCTAAATATTCCTTTGTCTGCACCCACCACTGTGATGATGTTTGTATGGAGTTTAGAGTTTGTATATCATTTCTGCACGTCCCACATACGTAAACGAAGTTTTTCTTATATGTTTTACAGAATTTCCTTCGATACATGTGACAAATGCGTCTCTGATGAAGCATATTTTTTGAAATGTGATTTTTAAAATTCAAATCAAATTGTGTTATTTATTTTTTCTTTACATCTTAAAAAAGAATATTTCCCAACCAACTAATAATACTGCAAAGATTTTCTGTCACTCTTCCTCCATTTGCAAATTATTCTATCGAGTAACTTCTTTCAGGTTACGCTATGAGTCATCACAAAGTTAATTCAATGATAAAAAAATATTTCGTATATCAGCTGATTTTATGTTACTCGTTATTTTGTAAAACACCTGTTTTATTAAGTAGGTTATGCTGAATTATTTATTTTAATAGTTCAAGGGATAATGTTATTACTAACCGGTTAGTTTTGACCGGTTTATAAGAGAACATTTAAATTTTGATAAGTCTTAATGCAAATAATTCATAATAGTTATTCAAATAGATTATGCGTTTTTATTCCAATATTTTAAATGAAACATCCTTAGGCGCGTCTGAAAAAGAATGTTACGTAAGTTCTCCTTACACAAATATAAATAATTTTTTCAATTCAAATTATGTGTACATATAGCTATAACGGTTTTTTATTTTTACAGTCTCCCGTGTGCCATTTTTTTTCTTGTGGTATAAACATCTATGTGGTTTCTATGAGGGAGCAAGTAAATAAAATTGGTAAAGATAAGATTGACGTTGCTGGGGTAATTGGTAGCTCTCAAGTAGAGGGACTATTAAATACCTTTTTAGAGTTGATACATCAATGGATTTGATACATAATGATTATGAAGGATGTGTTCTGCTACACTTGATTTTTCAGGTTTATCGCAAGAGGTTTTTATATCGAATTACAATTTTTCTTTTGGTTTTACTTATATACATCAGATCACAAATACTATATTATCTTATAAATACCTGATTTTTCCTGCATTGCAGTTTCATATTGAGGGTTACACAATAATAGCTTAAGTTTATTTAGACTTTTGTATGCTATTTTAACATTACTTATATAAGGGTTAAATCTTATGTAACTAGATTTATACGTTTTTTTTATTATTTTGGTGGTGTGTGGGTTGTTTCCAATATTTTTATTGTAATATATTGTACCACTGTGCTTTTGATATTGTATATAACAGTCTTTCTGTTCTATATTTTCAAATACTTTCTGAACGTAATTCAACAATTTCTGGTGCCTTATAGAAATTATTGTCGTCCGATTATCAGATATTGTAACATACTTGGGAGTTGCAGATGTTTCTGACGGGTTTCATTTAGATGTAACTAAATGGTCTAGGTTTATATTAAAATAACAATTTGTAAAATGTTTGCAAGATTGTAAAATGAGGAACAGTTTTTGAAACAAACAATCTTTATTAATACACTTCAATAGTTGTTTTTGATCAGGAAACTAATTTTAAAGAAAATCAGGTATTGTTCCTATTGATTAGAGCGTATATTTATTTCTAATACTTTTTAATTATTTTTTTCAAAATTTAAATGTATAAATTTTCCAATACTTATAGAATTACTAGAAATGTGTGAAAACAATTTGAAGTGTTTCTTTGATCATCGCTTAATTACAATATTACAATTTTACTACAATCATTTGGATCCCACAAATACTTTAGTGTCACGTTTTATTTCATACATATTGTAATGTGATTTTATTAAACTTTTATTTATCAATGCTAATTTCAAAATGAATTTAAACAATAATTATTTGAAATGTCTGTTATTGAAAGGGATTTTCTCCCTTGGTAGTGGCAATTTATTGTAGCCTTAATAATTACATAAAATTACAGCAGGTAACAGGTGGGGTGAAGTAATTACCAGAAATATAATTAATGAGAGTAAACACAATCGGTTTTGTGCGTACTATTTACTTACGTAATAAACTGGGATTATTGCCTCCTCCTTTTGCTTCTCTCATGTATTATTGTTTTATGTTATATAGAGTAATTAATCCCCACGCGAGGCTGAGATGGAGTGAACATCAAGTGCAAACAATAAAATCAAAGAGCTACCCTTATAATTTCGTTCCTTATTTAGTACACTTTTAACCTTTTACATAAGGGGTTGTAAAAAGCCACATATTGTTCCAAGTACAATATAAACACTGTTAGTAGAACTGTCTACACTTGGGCGCGGACTACCCCTAACTCGGCCTGTACGTAACCTAGGACTATAGGGTTAGTTTTGGATGATGCTGTAGGTCGACGCGGCCTTAATCCTAGCCTTGGGGGTGGATTCGACCACGTTTAGAGGGGTAGGGGTTGTTTTTCGAAAAAAATAAATTCTAACCCACTGACCTAAGCTAGCCAAATTGGATCAAACCTAACCTAGGTGTGGGGGTGATCTCAGCTACGTTCAGGATCATCCCCGGGGGTAGCTCCGGGGGTAGAATCGGGGTGGGGGGTAGTTTTTGAAAAAATTTTTGAAAAATGTGCCTTGACCGATAAGGTGAGTTTAGAGTGTATTATCGCTACGGTTGGGGGTGGTTTCACCTAGGGGTGGTTTTTGAATAAAATATGAAATTGCCGAAAATCGATCGGTTGGGTCAAATGACCGTACGGGATATGTATAGAGTCCATTATGGTAGGCTGTGTGGGCGGGATCACCTGTGGGTTGTATTCAGATTGCCAAAAATGTTCGGTGACCTAGGTAAAAGTGACTCCCGAACCCGCGCGTGAGGTAACACCGCCTAGGAGTGGGTAAAGCTAACACGGAGCATGGTCTCGGGTAAAAGCCAACCTAGGTAACCCCTGTAATCTGGCATCATGTGGGGTGGTTATCAAATGAAAGTGCCAAAATAAAGATCTGTTAGATCAAACGACCAACGATCCAACTATGCAACACAACAAGTACGGTGGTGTGATTACCCAAGGACTGAACGGTGTCATCATCCGCTAATACTGAAGGACGCCTCTTATCTATACATAACCTATCAAGATATCTACCATAAATATTCCTGTATTTGTGTAAACACAGACATAGACGTGATGGACATCAGACGATCCATTGCAGCAGAGTTGCATAAGCCTGCAAGACGAAATTTTAAAACACGCAGAGTACGTGTAAGAGGTATAGACGATTTATATCAAGCCGACTTGGTGGAAATGATTCCACACGCCAAGGACAACAACGGCTACAAGAATATACTGACCATGATAAACTGTATGACTAAATTCGCATTTGCGCTCCCATTAAAATCAAAATCAGGCTCTGAAGTGGCTGCCGCTCTGGAACCTATATTAAAATTACACCCTATGAAAAACTTTCAAACCGATCAAGGTAGAGACTCGTTTAACATTCACGTAGGTAAATTGAGGAAAAAATACAAAATCAATCACTATACCACCTATTCCGATAAGAAGACCTCGATAGTGGAACGCCTGAATTGTACATTAAAGGGGCGAATGTGGCGTGAATTTACCGCGCTAGGGACATATCATTGGCTGAATTTATTGAAAAAAATTTTCAACGCCTATAATAATACAGTTCACCGTACTATCGGCATGAAACCGAGTCACGTGACTAGAAAACACGAGCAGATGCTGTTGGATAAGACACGAGGAGGACCCGAGAGTAAGCCTAAAGCGCCTAAATTTCACGTAGACGATAAGGTCCGAATCTCGAAATACAAGAAAACCTTTACCAAGGGCTACTTGCCTAGCTGGACAAATGAGTTGTTTTCTATTTACGCCGTCTTACCGACAGATCCTGTCACGTACATCTTACAAGACGACAAAGGCGAGATATTAAAAGGCAAATTTTACACCGAAGAACTGAATAAATCAAAAGTAGGTTCGATTCACCTCGTGGAAAAAGTACTGCGCACAAAATGCAATAGAGTCTTTGTGAAATGGCTGGGTTTCGATAGAAACCACAACTCGTGGGTAGATAAAGATAAGCTTATACTGTAGCCGCATAAGACCACATGACGTCACAGGAAAAGTCAAATGCGTCGCAACTGCCTGCACCAGAATATATGTTTCAAATAAATAATATGATCGTCGCCCAATTGACTCATTCTGGTTACGTCTTTCAAGATTCGTGTAGTGATTGCTCCGTATACGATGCAACTACATAACTTCGACGCATATGTAGGTGAAAAGGAGAAACGAAGTCGACACAGTCCCCTATTGCCCAACACTATTAGAGCAATCGTGTGTGGTCCGTCAAATTGTGGCAAAACAAATGTAATATTCAATCTTTTGTTCGAAGCAAACGGGCTGAAGTTCGCCAACATTTATATATTCTCAAAATCACTTCACCAGCCTAAATATAAGTTTCTGTCCAAGGTGCTGGAAGAATCGGGTATCGGCTATTTTCCGTACAGCGACAATGAAAACATGATCAATCCAGGCGAAGCGGAACCGAATTCCATTATGATTTTCGACGACATACAGTGTGAAAAACATGATAATATTCGTAACTACTTCAGTATGGGTAGACATAGCTCAATTGACTCTTTCTATCTAGGTCAAACGTACAGCAGGATCCCCAAACATCTAATCCGAGACAATACCAATCTGATTGTTGTATTTAAACAGGACGATATGAACCTAAAACACATTCATTCGGATCACGTTGGCACGGACCTGTCGTTTAATACTTTCAAAGAGCTCTGTGCAACAGCTTGGAAAGAGAAATTCGGTTTTATAGTAATAGATAAAGACAGCGATATAGATCAGGGTCGATATAGAATCGGTTTTGATTCCTTCGTAAAAGATTTATAATGCATATATATACGTATAATGATATATTGCCATATGCTAATGGCGACACTACCAACACGCCAAAATCAAATCTATGTTGTTTCTATTATGCCGATAAGAAGAGGTTCTGCGGAAATTACTGTAGCCGTACGAATAGGCACGGGCATGCATTTAATAGGCGCTGCTGGAGACATAAGCGGTTAGGATCGTACAGCAAGAGTTTACCGCCTATAATTCTGATAATGATTACATCTGCAAATAGAATATATAATCGGGACATTTGCATTAGGTTCATGCATGAATGCGATAAAGGCGGCGTACCGTTTGAATTGATAATATACAATGAACACATGCTGAAAGTAACTGTTAGGCATCCGCAAAACTTGATATCCAGATTTCGACCGTTTCCTGATTTTTTCAACCGGACATTGGCTCCCAGTCACGGGGGCATAGAGTACACGCAAGTATACCTCAACATGTTACAGAATAGCTGTTCATTGCCGTATGCCTCCCGTTGTGTAGTAATCACGGAAAGGACAGTTCCCATAGTTGGCCCTATAAAGGCGTACAAGCTTATCAGCAGTGTAAAGTGTTGTGTAGACATTAGCTACAATGTGAAATACGGTCCTAGACCTTCGTCGCTACCTTTACGCAGTAGAGGTAAATTTTACGAGGCTGTAAATAATAAGGCACAAGGTGTGTTTACAACCGAATTTCTAAAGGCCGCCCTGCCGACGGTGCCTAATCAGTGTCATCATTTCGGCTTGTCTTTTGACGGATCAAAATATACGGTTGTCGATCGTAGGCAACTTGAAATGTGGTGCGCATACACGGGAGCAAACGCTGATGAGTTTCTACTTTTGAATAGTTATCTCTTCGAAAACTCTATGCCTAAGCTAAAACAGTACATGCAAGATATGCCCAGAGATGATAATCTAATAGTAGCCGAAATACCTCAATGGCGTGACAATATAAAACGTACCTTTGTCCTTAGGAGCGCCGAGAAAGTGGTAAGTATACCGAATTTTGACATCAACATGTACAGATACTTCCGAGGTTTACCTTGGGCCAATTCGAAATTGATGAAAGTGTCCGCATCACAGGTTGTGCAATAGCTATTGCGTGAAAAGCGTCACGCCATGTTTTTTCGATCTTTGGAACTGTCATAAAAGCTATACGATAGTCGAATTACGGGTCATTTCACAATATGACACCAGAGGAGGAGCAGGTTATCTCTGAGATCGCCCGTTTGAGGGAGAACATCAAGAGAAAGTATCTTCAGATAAAGTTTGGCGATGCAGACGCTGAACGAGTTTTGACTAAACAATATAGTCCCATCATTAAGGAAATTTCGAAAATTCGTCGTCTACAGCCGAAAATGGAAATTAAAAAAGAAGAAGAAGAGATGGATGTAGACAAGAAGGAGGAGGAGGAGGATGATGCCTCGCAACACTCTGTTCCGAAATTCATCGACACCGAAGTAATAGCCGAGTCTGAACC
This sequence comes from Prosapia bicincta, assembly GCA_036971475.1. Classification (NCBI taxonomy): domain Eukaryota; kingdom Metazoa; phylum Arthropoda; class Insecta; order Hemiptera; family Cercopidae; genus Prosapia; species Prosapia bicincta. Next base: position 57,114,725 of record JBAIZL010000009.1, on the reverse strand, counting down.
TTCACCGATGCGTGTTGAATCAACAGACGAGTCTGGACCCTCAGTAACACCGATGCGTCAAACTAGTGCCGTTAAAGAGCTACTATCAACACCGTCGGGCCAAGAGGATAGTGTTCGTTATGTCCATACAATGTTCAAACATCGTCTACCGCGGACCTATGTGCTGAGAATGATTAAAGACCATAAGAATACAATTGATAACACATACGGTCCTCGAATAACAGGAGACGGTACTGTTATGATAGGCGATAGGTATATAAGGTTTGACGATGAAAACGGCGACATCATCATTGACGGAGACACTTACAAGGGAACCGAAGGGCTATATGAATTGATATTTATGCGCAAACCCGATGAAAACCTATACACAAAGGCCGATCTGAACACTTATAAACAAATCTGTGAACAAACCAGTGCTCATAGGAAAGGATATAATCATCTGTTAGCCATAAACCGGGCTAGTAAATCAGCCAAGTACAAGTCAGTTATATCGAGTTTATTTCCGCCGACCGGTATACGTAGCGGCAAAGGTTATGCCTATTGGGACAACCCTAACGAGCTCTGTGATAGGTTACGACTCCTGTTATCATCTCAAGAGGTAGGTCATACGGGTCATGAGAACGAAATTGCCTCCATTATAGAAGAGCTGAGGGAAGCGGGTTTTATAAAAGGCAGTGGAAATAGAAAAATTAGGACATTAATAAGACGAGCGTCGATAAGTTTGGACGTTATTCGGACCAGGTTAACGCTCCCCACCCCCATCATCAACAGCACGGTATAGGTCTGACTCCCGACGGTAATCATTATGACGCGATAGGTAAAATATTGAGCAATGTTGGTGATCCTATTGAGGACGGCGATGCAATGTCCAAAACGTATCTCGAACAAAACTGTTTGACGCGAATAAAGAACACATATCATACAAAAGGCCTGCCTTTGGGAGGTCTCGGAGAGCCAAAAGAAAAAGATGATGCCGTAACGAGAGCCTACTTGGAATCCCATTAAACTAGCCGATTGTTTTTCCTTTGGCGACCAAAGGGTGTGCGGTGTATCGGCGCCTATGAAAGACACTGACGCTATTAACATGAAGTACGTCAGAGATAACTTCTTATCGAAAAACACAGAGGGTAAATTTGACGCTCACGGAGTGGCCATATGTAATGTTAAAACGCCCTTGTATAAAAATGACGCTGCTACAAAATTATACGTGGGCGATAGGGTACCGCGAAAAGACAAAACTCTTTGGAGTTTTCAAAATAAGCGGCTCGCTCAGGTCGAAGAACCATTGTACCAACAAGACGCGGCCACACTGGGTTTTCTAATAACAAATACGCTGTTTCTCACCCTACTGCCGACCGGTGAAATGTATAACGCAAACGGAAAAAGTATAACTAATGTTCGAGACGGTTACACCGATCTTGACGCCGTTAACGTTCATCAGCTTCATGAAATTAAATCTTGGATAAAGAAATACACTCTGCATTCCGAAGAGACGAGCGACTACTACTGGTTAAACTCTAAGCGCGTATCGGGGATAGCCAATGGTATAGCCGATAACGATGCTGTTTCGCAAAGGCAATTGAATACGGCTATTCAGAGCCTAAGAGACACGCTAATGCGAGAGATATCGAAGCCTATCGAAAAATAGATCGTCAAGGTCATATCAACAGGCGATAATAAATACGGGACCGCTTTAGAAAATAATATCAGTCTTTGAAATGTTCTTCAAGCTGACTTTACTGTTCGCCTTGTGGAGCTCATCGCTCGCAACGTCTTCGCCTATCACGACGCCGACGATATTTTGCGGATATACTGAAACTAGCGGTAGTAGTAGTATTGTTCAGGCTAAGACCAACCGTAAATGGGGTATCAACGGACTGACTTGGTATATGTATGGTAATAAAAAATATCTGAATATCGCTTCGCACGCATTCAATCTCTGGGGTAGATATATCCCTTTGACTTTTAGTCTCGACTCGACAAGGCCAAATATCGCTATATTATTCGGGGACGCTGAACATATAAAACTGTCGGAAGGAACAATGTGCGGTACTAGATTTGACGGTAGAGGAAGAGTCGTTGCCCACGCTTTTGCGCCTCATGTGCTTCATTCGCAAGTAGAGCTACACTTCGATAACGAGGAAGAGTGGGATTTTACAATGTCTACATCCGATAATGGCCGCAACTCGTTTTACGCTGTTCTGGTTCACGAAATAGGGCACGCTCTAGGCCTGTCTCATAATAAGAATCACGATTCGATAATGTATCCGTATACTACCACCCGAAATATATCCAGTATGTATTATTTGGACCTTTCTTCGGACGAAATTAATAATATTTAGTATCTATATGGTGCAAAACCAACCACCACCACTGCCTCCACCACTACCACCACTACTACCCCTACTACCACCACCACTACACTTCGTCCTACACCTACTACGATCAAAACAGAAATAAGCACTATCGATTTATGCTCTGTCCAAGGCTTTGACGCTGTTTTAATCGCTATGAAACATATGTACCTGTTTCACGGACAGTATGTATGGATATTGCATTTGGATCCGAATAAGAGAGAAGCTGTACCGAAACCCGAAATCATTTCGGAATGGTTAAGCAATTTGCGACCCGGTTTTACAAACGTTACCGCAGTTTATCAATCACCCAACGGAGATGTGATGCTCATTGCTCACGGATGGGTTTACGCTATAGAATATCCTAGTCTTTTGAACAGATATATTTACACGCTGAAAGATTGGATAGGACAACCGGTGAAGACGGGTAACGCTATTTTCAACAGTCATCTGGGTAAAACAATTGTCCTCTACGACAACGCCTACGTGATGAGATACGATGAATGTAGGTACACCGGTTTGTATCAGGGGCCTATGACCGCATTGTACCACGGTTTACCAAACGATTTGCGCGGCGGTTTCAGATATATGGACGGAAATCTTTATTTCTTCACCGCCGACAATCAGGTATTTGTGTACAACGAATTTCTAGAGGCCGTGACGGCGGTTGAAAAGGATTTTTTCGATGTTTTGAAAATACGTTACATGAAGAAGGCTAGACTCCGAGAGCTATATGCAATCTTGAAGGACATATTTTATAAGTAGACGCTGTGACTGTTGCGGTTCATTAATAGAATGGGTGCCAAACGGGACACACCTGTTGGTCGTAAACGCGGTGTCGTAAAGACGGGACGTGGACTAGTGTCTGGCGTTTTGAATAAAGCCATCGATTTACTACCGGTCGAGTTACACTAACCTTCGTACAATTATTGCGGACCTGGAACAAGACTGAAGAAACGTCTGGCGCGAGGTGATAAAGGTATAAATCCGTTGGACGAGGCCAGTAAACAACACGATATCGAATACAGCAATTACAGTGATTCGGATAACAGACGCGTAGCCGACGGAATACTAGCGGGAAAAGCTTGGGACAGAGTCAAAGCGGGTGACGCATCGCTCGGTGAACGCGCTGCCGCTTTGGCCGTAGCTGCGGCAATGAAAGCTAAGACGGCATTTGGTGGGGGTAAAAAACGTCGTCCTCGTCAGCCTACCGTTCAACAGCTGTTGAAACGTCTGCAAGGCAAAGGGCTTTACTTGAAACCGTACAGGAAGCAAGGTCGCGGGAAGAAGAGATGTACGAAAAAAAACTTCGATAGATTGTATACCCGTTAGACCGTTGACTAATATAGATCTGGAGAGATACGCTTTAGCCCTGGAAGTACCGTGGTTCAGAGGTGTATACATGAGAGACACATTACCTGCACGACCTTTAAGAAACGAATCGGCTATCGTAAATTTGGATAGTATAACAGGCTCCGGTACCCATTGGGTATGTTACAAAAAGAGAGGTAACTCTATAGAGTACTATGATGGTTTTGGGAATCTGCGACCGCCAATTGAGCAAAGCAGGTAATTTGGTGAGGACGCCAACGTACACTATAACTACAGGAGGCATCAAAAAGACAACAAGTCGTTTGCGGTCATTTGTGTTTAAAGTTTCTCACTTCATGAGTATAGTGCTAACAGATCGCACACCTGTTTTGTCATGTGACTTTTTCCCGCCAATTGATGTTTCAAAAGGCGAGTGGGAAATAGGTTTTATCGATCTGGCAGCATACAATTCGATACCGAACATCGTTGAGAATGTAAACAACCGTTTTCATTACGGTGATGATAATGATATTCACACGATTTCATTACCGACCGGATCGTACGAGATATCCGATATTGAGAGTTATATTAAATCGAAACTAGTTGACGATAAAGTTTTAGTATTGACACCTAATAATAACACGCTCAAAGTGGAGATAAAATGTTCGCACGCGATCTTTTTCGACAAGGCCATGTCTATAGGCCAGCTGATGGGCTTCAGCGGGAAGAAATTAGAGGCAAATCAAAGACACTCTTCTGATCGGCCGGTAGATATCATCAGGGTTAACGTGATTCGCGTGGATTGCAATGTGGTCGCCGGATCGTTTCAAAACGGCATAGAATGCCATACTTTGCACGAATTTTATCCGCAGGTACCGCCCGGTTATAAGATTGTAGAAGTCCCGCAGAGCGCAATATATTTACCTGTCAACGTGAGCGTCATTCATAAAATCACAGTAAGTCTATGAGATCAGAACGGTGATACAATCGACTTTCGTGGAGAAGTCATTTCCGTACGATTACATTTACGAAGACGCCAAGATGGGTCTAATATTTAACGTGCGCTTCCAAAAGAAGGGCGGCAGTTTACGTCCGACGACGGCACAGTTAACACTGCGAAATGTTAGGTTCTTCAGATCTTTGGGTTTTAAAGTGAACAATGGAGGACCTTTTGGCTATCGACTCTAGCGCCGAGTACGACAACACCCTCAACGGCCTGGAGTACCATACTCATCGGCCTTACTCGTCCGCTAGGTTTGGTAATAACGATGAAATTCGTATCCCCATTCATCAGCAAGATGTCATTACGATTCCTTTTCAGAGCACGTTGCATATAAGAGGTACGCTGAAGGCTACAAAAAACGGAGAGGCGGCCGCTGACGTGTCTTTGGTAAATAACGCTATAGCTTTTCTTTTCGACGATATCAGATACGAGATCAGAGGCAACGAGATAGACAGAACCAGGAATGTCGGTATAACGACCACCATCAAGATCTTGCTTTCGTTGCGCGAAAACGAGAAAAATAAACTCGGGAATTGCGGTTGGCTAGGAGTAGGTAAAACAGATAACGACTGCAAAGAGTTAAACGTGGTTATGCCGTTGTATATGCTGATGGGGTTTTTCGAGGATTACAATAGAATTGTAGTCAACGCGAAACAGGAGCTCGTCCTTTTGCGTTCATCCTCAAATTTTAACGCAATAGTTAGCGCTGATGCGACAGATATTGATTTGAAAATAAATACTATCTATTGGCGAGTTCCACACGTCTCCGTAGCCGACCCGATAAAATTAAACCTATTGAAGATGATTGAACGCGTTGTCACCGTTCACGTGCCACACCGTAAATGGGAACTAATAGAATACCCAGGTCTACCTGCCCCGAAGCAACTCACCTGGACTGTAAAAACCGCTTCGCAGCTGGAAAAACCTCGTTACGTAATTTTCGCTATGCAGACAAATCGCAAAAACAAGATTAATTCTAACGCTTCAGAGTTTGACGAATGCAAGGTTACGGATGTAAAATTGTATCTCAACTCTCAGTATTTTCCCTACGATAATATTCTCGGCGACACCGCCCTCTTGTACGACATGTACGTTAGATTTCAACAGTTCTATTATTCACGCGAGTCATCACCGTGTCTAGACTTGTCTACCTTTAAAGCGAAAGCACCGATTTTTGTAATCGATTGTTCGAAACAAAACGATACAATAAAATCAGGGCCTTTAGATGTGAGACTCGAAATCGAGGCGTCTGACAATATTCCGCCTAATACTTCCGGTTACTGCTTGCATATTCACGATTCCCATATTGTCTATAACCTGCTGTCGGGTGTTGTTAAAAAGATTACGTAATCTGTGACGACGCGATAAATTACCCGATTTGTGTGCATTTAGTCTCAGTTGCGGCTTGTACTCTCAGACGGGTTGAAACATGCAAGCTACGGGTTGAAACATGCAAGCTGTGGTCGAGTCTCACGCTTTCATCGACAACGCGGGTAAATACATTATCAAGGAACTGGCTGTGGTTGCCGAACACTATCACAGTATTACAATTTTCAAGCCGCATTACAGATTTCACAATTTAAACGAGTCTGCGCAAAAGTCTGCTCTTTGGTTGCAGTCGCGCTATCACCGTATCGGCTGGTACGAGGGTAGCATACCTTTTGACGAAGACACTGTGCGAAAGATGTTTGCACCGTTTGACACCATATTCACAAAGGGTTTGGAGAAGGCTAGATTTCTCAGGCAGTTTCACACAGATGTACGTGAATTGCCCAATGAGAAGCACGACGTCTCTTGTAAATACTATAAGTGTATATTACCTCAGCATAATAATGATGTAGATTGTAGATGCGCACTGCGCAGTGCTAAATATTACTACGATCTGCTCCTAGCGTAGTGTCACCTGCGTGAAGATAATTCTTGTGTGTCTGGGTCACTGGCGTGGAGTTAATTCTTCCGTAAACCTGTGTGTGTGTGTGTGTCTCTGGTGTGGAGTTAAACCTGTGTGTTTGTCTGGGTCACTGGCGTGGAGTTAATTCTTCCGTAAACCAAAGTGTGTTCGGGGTCACTGGCGTGGAGTAAATTCTTCCGTAAACCAAGGTGTGTTTGGGGTCACTGGCGTGGATTTAATTCTTCCGTAAACCCTTGTGTGTGTGTCACTGGTGTGTAGTTGAACCTGTGTGTTTGTCTGGGTCACTGGCGCGGAGTTAATTCTCCCGTAAACCAAAGTGTGTCTGGGTCACTGGCGTGGAGTTAATTCTCCCGTAAACCTGTGTGTACTCACGTGTGGAGCAGATTAAAAATTTATAAAAACTTAAAAATAGAAAAATACAAAAAAAATAAAAATATTAAAAATTCAAAAAAATAATCAGGACACTACATTTTGTCATGGAGTGGTAGTCACTTGGGAGTAGCGTTGGTTTGGGCTACTCCCCAAGGGGTAAGCCTTCTGCTTGCCTCGGCTTGTAATGCGGGAATTGAATCGGCTTCACTGATTCAGTTGGCGGTCCTAACCCCGTGAAAACTGCAGAAGGCAAGCGTAGCGACATCTTGAGAGGTCAATGGGATATCTCGGATCGAGGGCTGAAGCTTGGTTGATGTCGCACGGTAAGTGTAATATTAATTGTATATCATTTGTTTTTGTTGATCTTGTATTTTTAGAGACATTCGAGCTGGCTCAGTCCGTATTGGCATTGGTCTGTGGATAACGGTCTCTACCACCCCACATGATGCCAGATTCCAGAGGTTACCTAGAGGATGACTTTTACCCGAAACCATGCTCCGTGTTAGCTTTACCCGCTCCTAGGCGGTCTTACCTCAAGCGCGGGTTCAGGAGTGACTTTTACCTAGGACACCGATCATTTTTGGCAATCTGAATACAACCCACAGGTGAAACCACCCACGCAACCGTCCATGCTGGACTCTACACATATCCCGTACTGTCTGTTGATCTAACCTATCGATTTTTGGAATTTTCATATTTTATTTAAAAACTATCCCTAGGTGAAACCACCCCCAACCGTAGCGCTAATGCACTCTAAACTCACCCTATTAGTCAAAAAATTTTCGAAAACTACCCCCCACCCCGAATCTACCCCCGGAGCTACCCCCGGGGATGGTCCTAAACGTAGCTGAGGTCACCCCCCACTAGTGGGTTAGGTTAGGTTGGATGCAATTTGGCTAGCTTAGGTCAGGGGTTAGATTTTATTTTTTTCGAAAAACTACCCCCCACCCCTCTAAACGTGGTCGAACCCACCCCCAAGGCTAGGATCAAGGCCGCATCGTCCGCCTGCATCATCCAAAACTACCCCTATAGTCCTAGGTTACGTACAGGCCGAGTTAGGGGTAGTCCGCGCCCAAGTGTAGACAGTTCTACTACTGTTAATATGTTGAAGAAAAATCTGTCTACAGATATCTTTTTTTTCTCTGACGTAGAATATATAGTCTATATATTATTGGAATATAAATTGTGTGTTATTTTAATAACAGTATTATTTAATCGTTTACATGCTTTAACGTTGTGAATAAAATTATAGTGTCAGTATAATAAAATTGATCAATTTACGCAATAGTAATAAATCTCATAGGAAGATATTTTCGTAGGAAAATGTGTCTCGCTTCTATAGTTATATTAGGGAGCCACAGCGTGTTCAAATGCATCTTAGACCCTTATCTTCATCAGGTGGTAGAGTCAAAATCACTATGGAAGTTGGTTTGTTAACAGAGTAAAGAGTAACTAAAATACGATGAAATATAGGGGGAAAATACAATGCATAGGAGCAATAAACATGAGGAGAGTACTGGGTCCATGACAGGAGACGATGACTGCACTGTGCCTGGGTTAATCTCTGCCTCGATTGCAACCAATGTAAATGCACATCAACTGTTGCCTCGGCTTCTGGGAGATAACTATCAGAATGTATGAACTGCAATCTGTAGATGCACTGGATAGTACTTTAAGAGAAAACACTGCCACTCGCAATGAAACTTGAAACAAAAGCTTATGGAAGAGGACTATTGAACAGGGTAAACGTTCCCTGATAGAAATGCGTTATTGAGCTGTAACAGTGGGGATACTAGGGAGTTAGGTGGGGCTACCTCTCAGCAGAATAGAGGAGCTGACCATAAGCCATGGGAAGCTTAGGGGGTTTCATAAACCACAGGGTAGAAGGAATTAAGCAGTTGGGGACCTAGAAAGTTCTTTCATAAATATAGTAATATACTAAGTGAATACAAATTGGAAAAGGATGCTGCTAAAAACAGTAAAACGGAACATTATTCCCAGATCGTACCCTAATCATAATACTATATATATATATATATATATATATATATATATATATATATATATATATATATAACACAGGCCAACGATGGAAAAACCTTTTTTCTTAAAACACCTTATTCTTATGTTTTTAAGGGTGCTAAACCAAAATTTGACACTTATTAAGCTGTATCACCCACCATTTTTTCATATTTGCACATAAATTTATTAAATTTTGTTATTTTTTAAAGAATTTAACAGTTTTTATTTAGTTCAAATGGTATTGTAAAATAATGTATACTGGCTGTAGAAGAGTTGGCAGCACTGCTGAAACACATTTACTGTCCAAAAAAGGGAGATTATATTTTTCTGTTCACAGCTGATGTTTTGTTTACTGCCAACCTAACCTCACTTTCTGGTTTCCAGTACATGTGCTCAGTAAAATGTCTAATCGCGGTTGTAAGAACTCTGCTAACAGTTTTTGTTATATTTATGGTGAGTTTGTTATTAAAAAACCCCAAAGAAACATTACAGACTTTGTGCAAAAGGTTTATTTCTCATATTTTGGAATTACACTTGGTGATCAGGATAAATCTTGGGCCCCGCATTAGGTATGTTATGTTTGCGTTGAAGATCTTAGAAAATGGTAAAAAAGGAGAAAAAGTTGGCAGCCTTTAAGTTTGCTGTTCCTATGGTATGGAGGGAACCTAGAAACCACGCTGATGATTGCTACTTTTGCAGTATTGATATTACTGTCCATAACTCGAAAAACAAGAAGGTAATAAGCTAACCTAACCTAATATCCGCCATCCGACAAGTAGAGCACAATACAGATTTACCGGTCATAGAACCTGTTCCAACTGAAATGTTTCCTAATGATGATGAAGAGTTCCATTGTACTGCAGGAAATATAGAGCCTAAACTGTTTACGCAGATCGAGCTTAACGACTTGGTTAGGGATCTTGGGTTAACAAAAGAAAAAGCTGAATTGCTTGGCTCTAGACTAAAAGAAAAGAACTTGGTGGCAGTTGGAACCAGCATATATGTGTATAGGAAGAGAGAGCAGCAGTTTTCAACATTTTTTATACAAGAAAGTGATTTAGTGTACTGCTCAGACATTCCAGATTTGATGAACGAGTTCGGTGTTGAATACAAAAAAGAAGACTGGAGGCTGTTTATTGATTCATCCAAAACTAGTTTTAAAGCTGTTTTATTACACAATGGTAACACTTATGCATCTATATCTGTTGGCCATTCTGTACATATGAAAGAGAGCTATGAAAACCTAGAAATAGTGTTGAATAAAATTGGCTATTCTGGCATGCTTCTTGGCCAGCAAGGTGGTTTCACTAAATTCCCATGTTTCTTGTGTGAATGGGACAGTAGAGCTAGGGATCAACATTGGTGCACAAAGAACTGGCCTGTGAGGGAGTCTTTGAAACCTGGCGAGAAAAACATTCTCCGCAAAAATCTTGTAGATCCTAAAAACATTCTCTTACCACCTCTACATATAAAGTTAGGCCTCATGAAACCATTTGTAAAAGCATTGACTAAAGATGGACCTTGTTTCAAGTATCCTCTGCCAAAAGTTTCCAAAACTTTCAGAAGCTAAACTTAAAGAAGGCGTCTTTGTAGGACCCGACATTCGAAAAATGATGTTCGACGTTACCTTTGAAACCACAATGACTATAAATGAGAAAGAAGCATGGTTATCATTCAAGCAAATTGTTACAAAATTCTTAAGAAATGCAAAAGACCCAGAACATGGTACTATTGTAGCTAACATGTTAAAGAAGTTTAAAAAATTAGGATGTTTGATGAGCCTGAAAGTTCATTTTTTGAACAGTCATCTTGATTACTTCCCGGAAAATTTGGGAGATGTTAGTGAGGAGCAGGGTGAGCGTTTTCACCAAGATATTAAATTGATGGAAAAACGCTACCAGGGCCGCTGGAACATCAACGTGATGGGGGACTACTGTTGGTCGCTTCACCGAGAAGCTCAACATGCGACTCATCGCAGAAAAAGCTATACAAGAAGCTTCAAAGAAAAAAGAAAAAGGAAGTATAAACCAATTCCATCTGACTACTGACACCTACATTACTACACTTTATCATTATTTCAAGTAACCTACTGCAAATAAAAACCATGCTTGTGATTGAACATAGAGTTTCATTAATTTTACCATATACCATATAGAGATTTTATACTATATAACAAAAAGCAAATTGTTCAAAAACTATGGGTGATACAAAAAAACGAAGACCAGATTTGGATTCAGCACATAAAAAGCTATAAAAATCAGCTATTAATGTCAAAAACGTTTTCAAATTTTTGTTTGTTTGTTTGTTGGCCTGTTTAATCGTCAACATATTGCAAGTTTGAATATTTCCATGAGAGATTGAAACATACATTGAACATTAAAATAAATAATATTATTTAATTATTATTAAGTAATATAAAACTCACTGTTATCTGTAGTTGCAATTCTTCGCCCAATGTTTATATACTAAAATCCTCCTTGAGAACGATTTTTTCATTTATTTTTATTTTACAACTGATCATAATTTTACCTTAGATCATAGCTAACCCTTTAGCATAATCCAATATCAGAATTGAGTGAAATTTATAGAAATTATCTGTTAATAACCAATAGAACATAGTTTGGGGAAACACACACACACACACAAACACACACATTTTTGAGATTGGTTAAAGTTTATTCGTATATGTATATGCAGGCACACAGGTAACTTGTAGCATAGCATATTCCCTTGGTTATAATTTA
>JBAIZL010000009.1:57030507-57098007 GCA_036971475.1 Prosapia bicincta | reverse complement strand
TGCAGATCTAGGAACATGGTAAGAGCATATGAAGTTTCTGAGTGTACATGGAGAGAGGCATGGCTGTGTGTGGGTGTGTGTTGCAACGGTCTGGGAGACCGTGGCAAGTGGGAAATAAGTAATTTCCTGTTTTTTAGAAATAAAGCTGTTTTTAAAATAATCAAGTAGGGAATTATACAATTAATAAAGAGGGAAAAATTAAATAAAACCTTAAGTAGAATAGTTAAGGTAAAATTAAAGAATGTTATAAAATAAATTTGTAATAACTAACTAAATTTGAACATCGGGAGTGAAGCGAAAAAATTCTAAGTGCCTTAAAAAGCTATATTACGAACCAAACCACGTAGAACTTTCATCGACATTTTAAAAGAACCACAATAAGCTAGAATGAACATTAGAGAAAACAAAATTCAAAAAACTTAAGAAACAAAAAAGTTAGAGCCGTTTAAATAAAATAGACATTTTTCAGTGTTCCAAAATTAATAATCAAACTATGCAAGCTAAAACAGATTCGTTGCCCGACTTGCCTGTACAAGGAATAAATCGAGCGATAGCAAACTTTGCAGGCGGGGTGAGGTAGGTTAAATTCACCGCTATATATACTTGGTCTCTAAGCTTTTAGAGACAGTCTGTAATAATTTTTTAACACGAGGTGCCGCAGGACGCTATGCTGGACCGTGAGTAGGACCGTCACAAGACCAGATGGACCATAACCTCAGCGCTTTCGACATCCAGGACCACCAAAGGATGAAGGCTCCAGACTCAGCCTCCACGACGCTCGAATAGAGGGAAACCACCACCGACGAACCAGGGATGGCGACTTCCGATGTCCAAGGACCAGGGAATCCAGACGAGGGACCCCGAGGACCGGCAGGAACATCTTTGGCAAGTCATTTTCTTTATTCGATATCAGTCACGTCAAATTTAGTTAGTTAATTTTATTAAATTCAAATAAATCTGCAAGCTTAAAACAATGACTTCACTCTTTATAAAATTTTAAATAAATTGTATGTTAAACAAGATGAATTTATGTGATCAGAATATTTAAAATAATGAATATTAAACGTACAGAAGGTTTTTGGCCATAAGCCATTTATTTAAAGGAAAGGAGAAATTTTCGAATATTATAAATTTAAAAATTAAAGGTCATAAAATATGAATTTACCAATTCCATATAGGAGATAAAATATTATTATGTGTAATATGGAAAATAATTTTATGTTTATGTCAATGTAATCAATCTATATGCAAAGTATAATTTTTTAAAGCATAAGAAGCAAGAAGTAACTCAGTGAATTGTTTCGTTAATATAATTGTGTAATAATTAAATAGATAAATTTTCGGTTTTACTTAAATAAATAGAATTAAATATGTCAGAAAAATCAACATTATTTGCAATTCATCCTGTGTCAAATAACCAATAAAAACTGTTTAGCTTTTTCCAACTAATATAAAAATGATTATTAAATCAGTAAACAAATTTACTTAAATTTCATTAAATGGTAATAGATAAAGCCTAATGTTTTAAAGAGTTTCTCTCTACTAACTTCATGAGCTAGTCTAAAGATTAGTTGGTTTTTTGTATAAAAGTCCAGAGATTTATCTACTGGCAGATTGTGTTTAAGAGGACACAGGAGCCTTTTAAAATAGGTATTTTTAAACACAATCATATTTTGCACGTTCCCTTGCTGACTCTGCAGATCATCATCAGGTGGTAAGACTCTGTGTTTATTATGTGTATTATTCTAAATGTGTTTCTTTCCAGCTGACTATTAATTTGACATGTGTGACTATACTTAGACCATACACAATTGATAAACTAATTTAGGAGTGTTTATACGTATTTTAAATAGTAGTCAGCGGGAATAGGCTTGTTGTGGGCTTGGCCCCACGAGCGGGAAACATACACTTAACTCAGGGAGTTTAGCACGGTTTTACCAGCAGGGTGATAGGCAGATTTTTGGTTGTTTATAAATATGTTTTCTTGTAAACAATAAAATTTTGGTATTCTGCAAGAAGGGATACAACAACCAGCACGGCAACCGCGTAGAGCTGCGGTAGGGACGGGAAGAAGAGGGGGGGACGTTGCAGTGTGTGTGTGGAATTGAAATAATAAATTAAAAAAGGTTCATGAAAAATGATTTATTAACCTATTTAAATGTATACATATATATATATATATATATATATATATATATATATATATATATATATATATATATAGAGAGAGAGAGAGAGAGAGAGAGAGAGAGAGAGAGAGAGAGAGAAAGAGAGAGAGAGAGAAAGAGAAGGAGGGAGGATATCAAATTTAAACTAAATTTACATTCAAATTGTATGTATGTATGTGTGTTTGTGTGTGTGTGTGTTGCGACGGGTAGAATTCTGATTAGCAAATACCGTCGCAATAATATTAAAATTTCGTAATGTAAAAATGTGAAAGCAAAGCCATTAGAAGGGATAAGGGGTTTTGTATATTTTAAAATACAATTACATTACATGGAAAGGAGAGAAAACCTCAAAATCCTCCTATAATCACCATCGACATTCGAGAAGACGCGGCTTGACAAGAGGGAAAGGAGATGCCCTGTACCAAAATTCGCGTAAACGCCAAATAGAAGAGTTAAACCCAAATTAAAGAAACAGACAATATTTTGATTATTTTGGAGTGAGCCTGCTTTGTGTGCGGAAGCGGAAGCCCAGCGGAGGAAAAAGTCGCATGATGTCGTGACATAGATCATAGAAGCCACCCCATTGGTTGACAAAACCTGGTACGATGTGACTCGTGGGAACGAAAAAAGAACGGCGGGGTTAAAATAGTCAGCGTTATTCGAGACTTCAAAGAGGGAGGACGTCAGTCCGGTCGCTCCAGGTCACAAGCCTTTGTTTCAATTTGTGATCTGTAAATGACGATGATGCAAATGACGTGCTAAGCGCGAGACTGGTCGTCGCTAAAATGTAGTCGCGTGTGGTTTGGAACCCTTTTGGAGGAGGTAACTTCTACAAAAGTGGTATCCAAAGTTTATCATGTATTTGGCGGCGTCTTTAAGAGGTTTGTGTGTGTTAGATGTGAACAATATGAAAAATTATGAAAGTCAGTAAAGTAATTTATAAAGAACAGTGCTTCAAAATTTATATAAAACAGTGAACAGTGAAGAAATCCAAATTTAATAAATGTAAATTTTTAAATCAACCTTTCATATATGAACAGTAAAAAATAATTTAAAAAAATAATTGAACAATAAGAACTTAAAAACTGAAAGAGGGAGAGCAAAATTTTATAAATTTCAAAATCGGGATATAAAATTTTACTACGTCAACGCAGAAGGGACGTACTGGAAGGGTAGACAAAGGAATAGACAGAGGCAGCAGGGATCGGTCAAGATCGGTGACACTCGCATACCAAGATGGCCACCCCAGAAACAAACGATCTTGAGGGAGAAGAAAGAACAATCTACCAGGATATAGGAGTGACCCTGCGATTAAGGTCAGGTTAATTTTTCTCGTTTTCATTTAATTAAAATTTCTATATTGAACAATTTTTGGGTAAAGTTGACATTTTAAATAATTTAATTTCAAATAAAATTTCTTTTTGGAAGTAAAGAATTTCAAACAATGGCTTTGTTTAATTCATGAACTACAGGGGGTAGTGGTTTGTGGGGGAAATTCCCACCACAAAATGGTTGTGTCCTCCAAACAAGTTTATAAATTTGAAATAGAATTAAATTGTTATTAAATTGGAATTTTTTTTTTTTAATAGGGAAAGTTATAAATTGTTTTGGAAAGGAATTAATTAAGTGAATGTTAGAAATTAAAGGCTTTTTAAATATGAAAAATTAGCGATGAATGAATAAAATATAACCAGGTGTTAAGAAATTTTTTTATGAGTTTTGTGCAAAAGAAGTCAAATAAGACAGATGATTCAACAGAAAAGGTTATTTCTTTAGTATTTTAGACCAGCTTTAAATATTTAAAATTTTTTAATGATAAACAAGTAAAATTATTAAATGAGATAGATTTAAAGTTAATAAATGAGAAATATTTAAAATTAATAAATAATAAGCAATTAAAATTAATTAATGAGAATACGTTAAAATTAATTAATGGGAATAAATTAAAATTAATTATTGAAAAATTATTTACCATTTATAAATCAGATTTAATTAAAATATAAAGGGGTTTAAGGGTTTACAAAATTATTTGGAAATAATATAAAAGGGTTGTGAAATAGAAAAAAGAATACAAAACTAAAATGTGAAACAATTTCTTTGATTTAAAGTAGACAATAAAAATAAAAAGTAAATATTCAGCAAAGATTATGTGGCTCTAGTGAATCAATTGTTAGGCTAAGAATTTCAAGTTAATAATGTAATATGTTTGTCTAATTAGTTATAGAAGTATAACAAATTGTTGTTGGTATAACTTGTTTTTTTTTATATTAATTGCTTTAAATGGGATAAGATTGTTTAGTGATATAACATTTTTTTTCAAAAGGTTTATTGGTGTTTTAAATGGGAAAGATTGTTTAGTGATATAACTTATGTTTTTCAAAAAGTTTAATGGTGTTTTAAATGGGATAAGATTGTTTAGTGATATAACATTTTTTTTCAAAACGTTTAATGGTGTTTTAAATGGGATAAGATTGTTTAGTGATATAACATTTTTTTTCAAAAGGTTTATTGGTGTTTTAAATGGGATAAGATTGTTTAGTAATATAACTTATGTTTTTCAAAAAGTTTAATGGTGTTTTAAATGGCATACGATTGTTTAGTGATATAACTTTTTTTTTCAAAAGGTTTTTTGGTGTTTTAAATGGGATAAGATTGTTTAGTGGTATAACTTAGGTTTTTCAAAAAGTTTAATGGTGTTTTAAATGGGATAAGATTGTTTAGTGATATAACATTTTTTTTTCAAAATGTTTAATGGTGTTTTAAATGGGATAAGATTGTTTAGTGATATAACTTATTTTTTTCAAAGAGTTTAATGGTTTTTTAAATGGGATAAAATTGTTTATTGATATAAGTTGGTATTCAAAGGATCAGTTTTTAAATTAAAAGGGTTAAAGTTATTTGTTGATGAAGTCAAGTTTTAAAAGTTCCATTGTTTAAATTTATTTACAAGAGTTTAAAACCAAATGTTCAAGATTTGCAAAATCACATAAAAGGATGGTTTATTTCAAAGGGTTTCAAAAAGGTATTGTCAAAGATAAAGACAGTTTTATTTTAAAATATGAAACAAATTTGATTTTGAATATTGAAGGGTTAAATGAACATAATTAAATTACACTTTTCAGTTAATATAACTAAAAATTATTTTTCTTATAACTTTTGGTGTTAATATAAATTCAGTAAGAAGTTTACTTAAATTTTGTATAGAAGGGGTAAAAGAAAGGGTCAACTGAGTAGAGTTATCACTGACATTGTAATTTGTATATTTTGGAATAGAAAAGAAGAGATAAAAAAAATACTAAACAGAAATGAATTGTTAATATTTTAAAGAGCAAGTTAAAATAGGAAAATGTGCTGTATTTTCCAATTTAAGGGTAAAATAAAAATGTAATTTTTACTAACTTGCCAACAAAACAATAGTGTTTTTATTTAAAACAGATTTCTTACACACTCCTAAAACCAAAGGGTCATTTCGCCAAAAAGATGCCTTCAAAGAACTCTTTCCCCCGGGAAATACGTACCCAAAGGGTTAAATTTCAGCAAGTTAGGTTTTTTATAAGTGACCTGTTCTTTGGCCGATTTTAGCGGGTCATTGCACAGTGTCCCAGTTTGGCTAGGATAGGCCCTGTCAGAGTTCTGAGCTTGCGGTGGGGTAATAGTGGAGGCGACCGCGCCAGTGGCCCGTGCGGGGCGAGACATCCCGCGGGCGGTGCGTTGCACGCTCCGCTGCAGTGTGTGTGTGTGTGTGTGTGTGTGTGTGTGTGTGTGTGTGTGTGTGTGTCCATATTGAAATAGTAAATTCAAAAGGTATAAGAATAATTAAAGATTTAATAACCTATATATATATATATATAATAAATATGGTGATATGTTTTCTTGTAATATAAAATTAAATCATATCTACTACAAACAACCATATGTTGATATTTATTGCAATTTATATAATTTTTTTCAACATCAATGAGCTTATATATAGTCTGGTGCCTTGATCTCATTTGAATCTGTTCATCAATTCATCTGCATTTATGTTTATAAATTTCTAATGTTTCACATATATTCATCTTTAACCTCTTGCTTAATTCTTTTATTAATTTCATATTGTCTATTTCTGGAAATATGTGTCCATTATTAATAGAATGAGTAGCCAAATTTGATTTGGATATGTTTGGTTTAATTTAAGATTTTAAACGTTCTTTATATCTTTACTTAAACTTTTTGTTTGTTTGCCCTACACATAATTAGTTACAATATTAACATTTTATGTTACATTTACCATTTCTTTCGTGCATATTATTTTGGTTAGTGTTATTGTTTAATATATTTTTTTATTTTATTGTCAGTTTTGTAAGTGATTTGTAAATTCCATTCTTTAAATAATCTTGTAATTTTGTTTATTTCGTTACCAGTGAATGTAAAAGCTGACCAAATTTTGCCCCTTGTATTATTTACAAATTTATTGTTGATTTTCCGTTTTCTTACTACGTTGAAATTCAATTTAACTATAGTTTTCCTTTCAAAACCATTTTCTAATCTTATTTATTATATTACATTTTTCTGTTTCATTTGATCTTTACGTTCATTGATAGTTTGACAATTCTATATAGTAAATTATTCAGCGCTGCCTAGTTTGGTTATAATGATGATTTGAAAATTTTGGATTTATTTTATTAGTCTGCGTTGGTTTTCTATATATATTTTATTCATATGTTTCATTCTTTCAAGTTATTGTAATATCTAAATAACAATGAACGTAAATGATCAATTAGAAATAATGAAATATTAAATATAATATAAAACGTCAAGGTTGTAATCAATTATGTATAGGACAAACAAAAAACAATTAAAAAAAAGGTACAAAAAACATTTAAATGCCTATATTAAAGCCAACATATACAAATCAAATTTTATAAACATATATTGAATATACGTGAAACATTACAAATTAATTACCTGAAAAAGACAGATTAATTGATGAACAGATTCAAGTCATATCAAAGCACCAAACTATTTATAAAGCCATTTATGTTATGGAAAATATTACATAAAGTGTAATAACTATAAACTTATGGTTGTATGTAGTACATATGATTTAATTTTTGTAAAATTATTTTGGTACATAATTATTTTCCCTAAAGATGCTGATACTGTTTTATCGGCGAAAAGCTCTTAATAATATATGTAATAAAACTATTCTTGTCTCTTTAAATATTTTCAATTTATTAAATATATATCTATTATAAACAAATAAATAAATCTCCGGATAATACATCATATATATTATATAATTCTTGTAGCGAATATCATGAAAATATGAATATCAAATTAAAACTAAATTTACATTGTAGTTACACAAAGGTTAGGTGTGTCTCGGAATTTAAATAAATTAAGTGTGAAAGCGCATTACCAGGTTTCATCCTATTCTAATGGCTCCCACCCTTGCTAATTAACCATTCTGAAGGGTTGTTTTTTCCTACTCTACTAAACGACGGTTTAATTAGCTACCGCCGTGGTACTAAACCCGTCACAATCTAAAAGTTTTCCTGATTTATGAATATGCATTGTAATGCAAAACATGATTTAATTTATATAGCCTTGTTAATATTTATGACGTAAACGCAAAAGATATAGATATGTATATAGACTATATCTTTATATATATATATATATATATATATATATATATATATATATATCATGGGTTATGTTACTTTATATATTTGTAGTTATATAATGAAAAGTAATTAAAATATTTGTTTGCTAAAGTGGGAAATGACTTTAAATATTTTTTGTTTATATTACTTTTATTAGGTTACATATGTTAACCATGTAAATGTAAAAGATCTACGAACCAAATTTGCAAATGTCTATATATAAAATTCAATGGTTTTATACTACAGTACTATATAGTCATAGATGTCCATGAGGTAGGTGTACATAAAAAGTCTGTTTGTTTCTAGCTGTAAGATTAAATCTTTTAGCCAACTAACATTATTCTCTCAGTGTTCTTTGTATCCATACAATAATCCAGAAGACTATTCCTACTAAGGAAAGAGAGTAAGCCATACCATTGAATGTTTTCCCTCCGCACAAGTCACATTTCTGCTAGAGGGTTAGTTTCTCCTTTCCAACATTCTTACAATGTAACAATAACGTTACAAAACTTATATCGTCCAGTTTTGTTTCACTTAAGGGGGTTTTCCTTAAAATATTCTATCTATAAAGCAGGTCTTTGTAAACATAATGGAGTTTCTTGAAGTTATAGAATTCAATTGACTCTCACAGTTTGGTTTTACTTAAGTGTTTTTCCTTAAATATTCCATCTATAAAGCAAATTTTTGTAGACATAATGGAGTCTCATGATGTTATAGAGTTCAATTGACTCTCACAGTTTGGTTTTACTTAAGTGTTTTTCCTTAAATATTCCATCTATAAAGCAAATTTTTATAGACATAATGGAGTCTCATGATGTTATAGAGTTCAATTGACTCTCACAGTTTGGTTTTACTTAAGTGTTTCTCATTAAATATTCCATCTATAAAGCAAATTTTTGTAGACATAATGGAGTCTCATGATGTTATAGAGTTCAATTGACTCTCAAAGTTTGGTTTTACTTAAGTGTTTTCCCTTAAATATTCCATCAATAAAGTTCATCTTTGTAAACATAATGGGGTTTCTTGATGTTATAGGGCTCAATTAACTCTCCCAGTTTGGTTTTACTCAGGTGTTTTCCTTTAAATATTTTATCTATAAAGCTCATCTTTGTAAACACAACGGAGTTTCTTGATGTTATAGAGTTGAATTGATTCTCGCAGTTTGGTTTCCGTTTGACATATAAGAAGGCTTGTCTTTACGTAATTTGTGAATTAGGAACTTTTCGTCATAAAATATCTGTAGCGAAAATGGTTTGACTTTTTATCAATTTTGTACATAAATTTGTTATGTTGGTCAATTCATCCTATTAGTTCACGCTCTCACTATATGGATCTTCTTCATATTTTCAATCGTTAATGAAATACTTTTTGTTTATCCACTCAAATACAAATAAAATTATTATAAATTTCTTTGGAATTACATTTTTTTAAATATTAATTAATAAAATAACTATAATAATTTTAGTTTTATATGAGTGAGAACGTTTTTACAGATGAGGCAAGGTATGCAACATAGTTATTATGTCACATATGGCCTAAAACAAATGATAACATATAATTTTCTGTAACAGCTGATTTCATGTTATAGGTTATGTGATAGAACATCTGTATTAACGTATTGGTTAAGTTACTTTGTTTCTAATTATTGTGGTTATTTAATAAACAGTAACTAAAACAACTTTTGTTGGCTTATATAAGAATTTACTTTACATTTTATTGTTTAAATTGCTTCTTGTTCGGCATTAAAATAATGGTACAATTATATCTAACTTGAAAAAGCTATAAAACTATTTTTAATGACATTTTAAAATGGAGAACAATTACGTCTAAAATGAATATGAAAATTTAAAAAAGCAATAAATGCTCAATAGGTTTCTCCTATAATTTGGAAGCTATATAACATTCTGAATAGTCTGCAGCTGGAGATGGTTTCACGTAAACTTACTTACAGTCCATCATTCTTGAGTAACGGGCGACAGTTTATATTGAGGGAATGAGAATTAATTACTCCATAGAATGCAAAGCAATACAGTGGCTGATCATAGAAACTGTTCAGGGAGGCGGGTTGAAACTGTGGCAGCAATTTGTCATCCTAATCAAACAGACGTACAGAACAGATTGTGTTTACAGTTATTAATTACATCTTTAGGCACCTGTTACATTTACACAACCACCTGTTACAGTCTCCAATTTTATCTAATTGATTGTCCCCTAATACGCTGACACTGTAAAAGTATGCTGGAAATTAATTGTTGTTCAGAATTAAAGTTATACCCACAATATATCTCAAATCTTGGGTAGTAAAATGATATTACCAAAGTTATAAAACCAATTTATAAATAGGATAAATATTGAAAAGTTAGACTACAAGATCGGTATGCATTCGCTTTGTATCTAATAACTTTTCATATAAAGTTATGAAGCACCAGTTTGAAATTCTAATATTTTCCAAATAACCAAGAAAGTTGTAAAATTGAAGATAGGCAAGAGGTAGGAGAGCCTTGTAAAAGGTGGAGTTGTGGTTCACACTCGCTTAGCAATAAGGCAGACTACCTTAAAACTAGGGATGGGCCGATTCCTAAAATGTTCGATTCCGATTCCGATTCCGATTCTAAAATTTTCGGTTCGATTCTCGATTCTTTAGTCGATTCTCGATTCTCGATTCTTTCAAGTTATATTAGCTTACATTCTAGTTCTCTAATAATTAATTTAGTTAACATCTTGGTCATATGGCAAAACCCTTTAAAAGTTCTGTTTTAATGTAATAGGCTACACAAAACCTTCAACCTTGATTTATCAATAGGAATTTTTTTAAACAAAAACATATCAGATTAAAGTAATGACTTATTTTAAAGTTAAAAATGTTAACTTTACTTATTTTATGATACAAACAAAACAAAAATTAAAAACAAACGAACAACATAAAAAGTAAAAAATTAATACAAATAGGATAGTTTTTAATATTTAAAAGTCTGGCAGGTAATGTACATTTCTGTTCAAAAACACAAGCATTTGAAAACGTTGTGAGTGAAGCTAGTTTCATCGCTAGTCACATATAGCTCCTGAAGTTGAGAAAGGTTTTTCAGAAAACACTGTCGCGAGTGGGCAGACAGGTATTTTATTGCCATTGCATTTAAATGAGGGCATTTGGCACTTTGTACTGCCAAATACTTCCCAACATCACAATCTGGACTGGCTAATGGTTCCCCCAGACAATTGTTTACTTCTTCTTCTACTGTCAATTCCCCTGGGGTAACTTCTTCCCCAACATTCTGGATTCATACCTTCTCCACATCTGGTGGGACCATTTTTTCTGCAGGTGTCTGGAACAAGTGCAACTGATTCAGGCCTATTTTGTATTTATTACTCAATCCCAGTTGATTTTTAACCGACTATCACTTGTAGGTCCTGTGTCTGAGGATAAAGTTTCTTCAAGTATAGATCTTTTTGTTGATAAATTTGGGCAAAATGAATGTTGTTTAAGTGCTTTTTCATATTTGATATATTATGTGGTTTTCCACCGCCAGTTTCTGTTAACCGTAATCGAATTGACGCGACGGCCAGTACCCTGAACCGAATACCGTCGGGCCTCTTAACGCTTTATGTTTATTAGTACTACTCAGCTGGTGTTGCTACTTTTGGAAAAATTAAGGCACAGTATTTAACAACAAGCTTCACACTACTTACAGATGTATTTACGATGGTTTTTGTTTGATAGATAAACGCCGACGGGATTAAAAACATGATGTTAATCTAAGAGCTTTTTGTCCGTAGTTACGGGCCGACACACATATTTGTTATAACGTATTGTAATGATTTTCACTACTGTTTTCAAAATTTCACAAAACCTTAAAAGTAAGTCGGAAATATTGACTAAATATTTAGTTGTAAAATAATCCTTAAAAACGGACTTTGTGAAAGTTAAGTACAAACATTGATACACTTAGATAAACTCATCCTTACTAGGAAGTAAATTATAACGTAAATTCCTTAACAAGTAAATTATTTGGTGTTAAAACTTTTACTTAATATGAATCTTGGATAGTATTTACTGGACCTGTAGCATTACTTATCAGAGAGAGAATATATTACACTTTAGTTCTATATTCAAAATATTTATAAACTCACAAATCAATCACATGTGACACGTTTACGTGTCTTAGTGATAGGCCAAAAACACTTTTATCACCATCAGTTTATTATTTGGGTAGCCGGGACATGAAAATATGGTTTTGTTGTTTCTTGCTAACACAAAACACAAAAAATATCAAAACAGTGTTGCACAGATAATAAAATTTAATTAAATCAAAAACAATGTCGGGTAAATTGGTCCGACGGAGTTTATTTACGTTTCATTTACGGTAGGAAAAAACTATGTTGGGCCAGTTGGTCCGACACGTATTTTTATAAATATTATGATGAGAAACGTATATTCATACTTAGATATGATAGGGGAACAAAGTATAAGACACATGATTTAAAAATGAGCTTAAAATATTTTGGTAATTCTCTATGAAAACGCGATATTATGGCCGGTAGCTAAAGTATTAAGGAACAGTGACGCGTTCGCTTTGTTTGTTAAACTACACGAACTATTTCACCTGTAAGTTTATATTACTGTACATTGTTTTGCTACATTTTTAGCTACTGTGCGGATCTGTTTATCATGTAATAAATAGTTTCATTTGCTATTACAATCGTGTTTATTTTCTTTTCGCTCCGAAATATATTACATTACCGTGAGAGTGATATCTGCCTATAATATAATTTATTGAGGTTAAGTTTCGGAGGAATAATACGGTGTTTCTGTTATCCGTCTATTCGCTCAACCATCATGGCCACGGTTAATCGAGTTTTTACTGTACTTTTTTGTGTTTTGTTCTGACATCTATAAATCAGTGGCAGTAAGACACGTAGGGGAGAGAGAGTATCGAACCCGCTCTAGTGGGAGAGAGAGAGAGAGAGAGAGAGAGAGAGAGAGAGAGAGAGAGAGAGAGAGAGACGAGCGGTGTCAAACGACCAGAAATGGTTACGATCTTGATTGCTGTTGCTTCATAAATAATAATATTTTCGTTATATTTTCGTTTACTTTAATCATTTAATTCATTCAAATCAAACAATACATAAATAAGATATAGTTGGTAATTAATTATTTTTCCAATAAATTACTCCACACACATATCTTAATAGTTAAAAAAATAGGAATCGGAATCGACACTTTTATGATGAAGAATCGAGTATCGACGATTCCTCGATACCACCTAGAATCGACGATTCCTGGAATCGAGAATCGGAATCGGCCCATCCCTACTTAAAACCAATCTCCACCAAATTGGCCTCGTTGACGATGAAATTTGACCATTGTGCATTCTGGAAAGGGTGGAAGAGAGAGAGAGAGAAAGTACTACCTACAAGGTACAACTATTATCTTTAAATTATTATCATAATTTATATTTATAATATTGCCATAAAATATTACCCAATATAAGCATATTGTATAATATTACTACGGTATAACTAATGCCCGCCATGCGAATATTAGCTGCAAGACAGGATTAACTACATCGGTCCATTATTCCCAGTCATATCTTGCTATTTGTTAACAAAGATACGCTTTCTTATAATTACATCTCAGTTGGTAGTCAGAAAATGCATTAGGTTTTACATCATGTCGTGAAAGGTAACGCGAGACAAGCACTATTCCTAAATCTAAGATCCAAACAAACCTTTACTCTTAGCAAAGTTAAACTTCAGACCCAAGTTTTCCGCTTTTGTCTCCTCATGAATGGAACCTGCGACGGGCTTCTGTATAATTCCAAACATTTGTTTACCAACTTACACCCTTCCAGATAGGAAACTTTCTCGCTATGGTCAATCTACATATTAGAATTTTAAACCCTTTTTGTAAAATTATTAGAAGCATGTTTTGATAAAATGTAAATGTTTCTTAAAACCATCCCACGTAGAACCTTTAATATTTTTTTTAACGGAATATTTTCCTCTTCGTTACTAATTTCGTTAATATTCATTTCGTACTATTTATTCCTTAAATTCGGTTTCGTCCAAATCATTATTTATGTTAACTGAAACTCATTGGCTTATGCTAGAAGGTCAGTGATAAAGTCCATTTCAAATTGTCATCATACATATACAAATTTCTCATCAAATGTTTATAATTTAGTTTTTTATATATATACAGTTTTACCCTTAGGGAGACAAAGAAATATCTCTTGCTGTGCTCCCAATAACAATTAGTGATTACCTTTCTTTTAAAATCTAACTTTCTATATTTTTGTAGTGACTACCATATATATTTGTGGAGATTTTAGTTTGTCGAAATTATTAAATCTAAATATTTTTTTTAAATTTATTTATTTAAATTATTGATCCTTCAAAGTAGTTTTCCATCTGATACAATAAAAATCTAAATGACGAACTAAGCCTATTTATAGCCCCTCTTCTACTAACATTTATTGGGAAATAAAATTTTACAAATTAGAATTATATTCTTTCTCCATATTATTTGCTCGAAGTCAAGGCTACCTACAAAAGATGTTCCATCAGTTCATCATATTCGCCAAGAATTATAACAAGACCATCTCGCCGGGGAAGCCAAAAAGTATGGATGGGTTAATACACTTTTTGAGAGTCAAACTTGAGGTAAGGGTAAGGTAATAGAAGTAATGGAATTGAAATACCTGGAGATCACTCCCTCAAAGTAACGAAATTAAGATAAGAATGGAGAAAGCATAAAAGCAGAATGACAAGATAGATTAGTAAAAGCAGCGAGAGAAAACCACACAAACCATGAAAAGGCATCTTACACGATACAGATTGTAAAACAGGCCAAATAATTCCTATTAAAAGCAGGAGAAGAAGAAAATAAATTTAGTTATTCAAACTATATTTTCACTGACTATTGAATCTTCTCTTATATATTCTAATAATTTTTTTATAATATTTCTTACTGAATTTTCTAAATTTATTTTTAGTTTTTTGAAAAGTATGGATCAAATAATTTTCTTTTCATTCATATTTTTTACAGTGTTATTATATGATTTATTTTAATTTTTTAATGGCAACAGTATTGGAATACAAAAATCCTCATTCAAACATTGAGATGAAGAATTCTCAGTCTCAAGGGACTTGTGGAAGGAGACCGATAATCCTTTTTCAGTAGTTCTAATACCATTCTGTTTTATTACCCATCCCTTATATTTAACCCTTCTGTCAGGCTCTCGCGGAAACCTTGATTATTTTATCATAATAATTATAATTCCTCGTTATGTTTTATTTCAATTACGGTCCATAAATACTTTTTGATTATAAATACTAAATTCAAGGTATCCGTAATACTAAATAGCAAGGTCCATCCTTCAAATAGATCCAATAATAATTACAATATGCATTTAATCCAATATTTGTTTAAATAAAGCTACCTCTTTAGGAGCTGGGAAACCATCGTTATTTTTCATTTCTTTCTATTAGTTTACACTTTCCCAATATATATTTATATACATTGCCCAATACATATCAAATCATTATTTAAATATTTTATACGTATTTATTTAATGCGACGCTTCGGTAACTAATTTGTTAACCTTATCAAACCTGTAGCACGCTCTTAGAAATTTAACCCAATGAAAGCTCTAGGTAAAGTGTAAGGACTTTGTGTTTCATAGCACTACAGGCTTGATAAGGGCAACAAATTAGTTGACGAAACGCCGCAATAAATAAATACACTTTGACTCTACATACGAACCGTCTTATTATTTATCGAATGCTCAAAATAATATGATTAGTAAAATACTTTTATGCATCCACTCATGTTGAAAAACAACCCTTTTCAATGTAGACGATTGATGTTATTAGATTTTCTCAAGTATTTATTATATAATAATTTAAAAAATGTTGACGACTTTAGATTGGATTTGAACTAAATAACTTCATGTTTAAATCCAACCCAAAGCATCTACTTTTATATTAAAAATATTAAATTAATATTTGAAAAAACTGTATTATATGAAGTGCCATAAACTACAGATTAAAACAAAATTTGTTTGAACTTGAGTAGATTAATAAATAGTATTGTATGAAAAATTAATAATTGGGTAATATATATAGTATAAATGGTAGTTGTGGTTTCATTATGAGTATTTAATAAAAAGTAATTGAATTTTACTAACCTAAGTAGGAATTAAATTAATTATTTTTTTACTTGTTATTCTATTAAATGCGGCTATACAAACTACAACTTCCTTCCCTGGGATTCCGAAACCAGGAAACTCCTCAACGTCCAATACTTCTTGTTCTTTTGTATCCTTCAACTATTAGTCACAGTAGCGAATATTTTTGTTTTTAATTTGCCTTCTTACTTCATTTGCTACTCTCTCTTTCCACGATGTCATCCGCATTCTCCTACAACGTCATACCACATAACTTTAAACTGTTTCTGTTTAAAGTCCAAGCCTCCACATTCTATATTAGCATGGAGAAAGTATAACATATTCATCGTAACATATTCACAGTATCCCGCTCAGCTTTGGTATTGTCTAGCTACAAACACAGATCTAGGGAATGTTAACGTTTCTATAAATCCGTTATAGAGTATTAGGAGAGATATAAATATTGCTCATTCATACAATTCAATTTCATACATTTTGATTAACCTAATAAATTTGGTATTAGACGAATTATATTTCAGATTTTATACAATGTATATGACTGCAACACATAGAACTATGCAATTCAATGGTTTATACTTATTATCGAAAGAGAATAAGCAAGAAAATATGCAACAACATGGAATTTTAATTTAACGTAAATGAAGAAAACGTTTTATGATGTTATATATATTTATGCATGCAGACACAGTTTCTTTATTCTATCTATTTGCAAACGCCAAGCTTCGTACTCATTCAAGATTTTTCACTCAATAAATGGCATTTTATTAAACTACATTCTCCATAATACTAACACAACAAATAACTGTCAGTGTAAAGGATATGTAGAGCAAATGGGACATGTAATATCTGTGATAATGCAATTATATCTGAAGCTCGTGCAATCCAGGTCAGAGATACATCAGTATAAGAGCATATATTAGTAAATGCAAAAACAAACAATCAATTTTTCTACAAAGATGTGTTAAACTTTCAATGTGTAGTTGAAATTACATAATAATTGAAAAAGATTTTATTATGTTTTAAAATTAATAATTATTTATTTTATTACTTTTGATCATTTTAATAGTAGTTTTTTAAAACGAGGCGGTTCAGAGTTTTAAAGTCATGATGATACTAAGAAATATAAAGCTAAAAGTACTCATTGTAAGGTTTCATAGTAGCATTTATTAAATTTTAAATAAGGAAACCATGGTAAGGAAATATTTAGCAATGAATTATATTAGTCGAGAAGAAAAAAACACGAATTAAATATATATATATATAATAAATTTTAAATATTTCAAAAACAAGAATACTTTTAATGAATATATTTATTCAAAGCTTTTCACCGATATATTATTAGATAATTATTTTCCTGAAGATGCTGGTACTATTTTATCGGCGAAAAGCTTTGAATAAATATATTCTTTAAAAATATTCTTGTTTTTGAATTATTTTTAATTTATTAACTATATTACAAGAAAACATATCACCATATTTAATATATATATATATATATATATATATATATATATATATATATATATATATATATAAAATCCTTAGATGTATGTGGGAAATTGGATCCATTATTTCCTAATACTATAGGGTTTATTTTGGACAAGTTTAAAAACGTTATAAGAGTCATAAATAACTACATTATTACAACAGAGAGAACTACAATATTAGCAGCACCAAAAAAAAAAAAGATTCGTAAATTCTGTGCGTGTGTGTGTGTGTGTGTGTTTAAATATACCACCAACTATAAATATTTACATTTAAATAAATAAACATAATTACTAAAACAATATTTTTGTGCATCAACTTATAAAATCCAAATATTTACATCTTGAAAACTATTCTCCACCATATTATAGACAAGAGTTCGCTTTGTGATTGAAATAAACGAGAATACATGTATATAAGTAAAGCTTATTTCCATTGTTAGGGAAATATTGAAATGTAAAATATATTGTTCACAATTGTCTGTATGACAGATTGTAATATAGTACAAAAGGGCCTTAAATCTATTCTAGATATGTATTTAGTGTAAGTATACTAACGTTTGTCAGACATTTCCTAATCAAGTAAGACTTTTAATCTTCAAAAAGATCGTTTGCAAAAGGATAAAGAATTTTTGAAGCGAATACTTTTTTGGCGCATTTGAATAAAAATAGTACAAGGGAAATCTTGGAGTTGGCGCTACACTAAAATCTAATGTGCTTGTAAAGTATATTTAAAATAGTAACACGTTTTGATCAAGATATTTTAAGCGCTGAATATTTTTACCAACTTATTTTATGGCAAATGAGTTATTACATCATATCATAATGGTTTAGTTTATCGGCAAGTCCTTTATTTAATTAAGAAGTAATAAATCACGCAGATAGTGTCGTTTTCTAAACACATACCATGTATCAAACCCCTGTAATAAATCCCAGCTCGCATCGTCTATTCACTTTACGCCTGATTCAAGTCAGCTCCGGATGGACAATGCTTTATGTAATCATTTATATCTGGGCGTAAGCAGTTCCTGAATTTATGGTTCTTACTAAATATGTATTATACGACCAGTATGTTCCGTATGTAGACATAGGAGTCACACTAATGCCAACCAAGTAACATAAGGGTATTTTGTGATCATTGAAGCACATTAAATCTTGAGACGCCTTCCTTTTTTTGCTTGTCGGAAATAAAAAAACACTTTTGTTAAATTTGGAAATAGAAAGAAGCTAAGTCTACTTCACGTCATGGAAGCATCGTAATAGAAAGAAGCTTTGTCGATTACACGCCATGCAAGCATCATAATAAAAAGGCGCTTTGTCTATTACACGTCTTGAAAGCATGATAATAGAAAGAAGCAATGTCTATGACACGCCATGCAAACATCATAATAGAAAGAAGCTATGCCTATTACATGTCATGCAAGCATCATAATAAAAAGGAGCTTTGTCTATTACACGTCATGAGAGCATAATGTGATTTATTTGAAACGATTTATCTTCTAATGATCAGTGTACAGTTAATCTGATGGTCATCTATACATGTGCCTAATAGATAATAACTAGAAAATGCTTCTTCTTTCTACCTGCACATTACAACTTCGTCACATACAGAAGTACTGTTTATAAGATTTAAGCTATACTTTGAGATGCGACGTTAACTAATTCAACGTTTAAAACTCTTATGATAAATCCCAGCTCGCCTCGTCTATTCACTTCACGCCTGATTCAAGTCAGCTCTAGATGGACAATGATTTAAGTGATATATATATATAAAGAAATAAAAAAAATTTCAAATACAAGAATAATTTATTGAATTTACAATTTAAAGCTTTTCGTTGGCAAACAGTACCAACATCCTCAGGAATACTAGAAATTTAACATCAACCATACATTTGCAAACTATAGGTTGCTTCTAGTTTGCAAATGTATGGTTGATGTTAAATTTCTAGTATTCCTGAAAATGTTGCTACTGTTTGCCAACGAAAAGCTTTGAATTGTAAACTCAATAAATTATTTTTGTATTTGTAAATTGTTTTATTTCTTTATCAATACACAAGAATACATATTATACTATATATATATATATATATATATATATATATATATATATATATATACAGTTCAAATTTTCAATTGTTAATAAAATACTGTTTATTCGTCCATTCAAGTTCAAATAAGTTTGTAAACGTTCACAAAAGAGTCGAGGTATGGAACAGCATAGTTATTTCGTCCGATTTGGTGATTTGGTTTAGAATAAGTGATAACATATGATTTTATAAAACAGCCAATTTTATGTTGTAGGCTATATACTACACAAGCTGTTTTAACTCGTGTGTTGTGTTTATTTCCAGGCTAATAATTGTATTTGTATAATGAAAAGTGACTGAAATAAAAAGTAGGAATTTATCGTATGGTTGAAACTATTCAGTTAATTACGTAATAGGGAGATTTCTAATTAGAAAATTTCAACCGAAGCTGTATGGGCTTTAATTTTCATATATAGTCATTTTTAACCCTTTGTTTGTTTCTTTAAATAGTTTCAAATTACCTATTTCAGGAAATCTGTGTCCACGTCTGATACTATAAGTAACTAAATTTTATTTCTATAAGTTTGGTTATACATTGGCGTTTAGGTGTTCTTCATTTCTTTCCTTTAATTTCTTCTATGTTTTTCCTACTCATGATAGATTACAATATTGGCATTTAAATTTCTTTAGTTCGTATTATTGTGATTATTGTTTTTGTTTATTATACTTTTAAGTGTATTATCAGTATTGAAAGTAATTTGTATAGCCTATTTTTTCTTTTGAATAATCTTTATTTATTTATTTTCCAGTAAATGTAAAAGTTGTCCAAATTTTTTCATAATTTAATTATTATGTTATTATTTAAATTATCGATAGTTTTCTTTTTATATCAAGTACAATTTCATATACTACATTTTTCCCTTTTATTTGATCATGTATGTTCATTGGTATTTTGTTCATTATAACAAATTATACACTACTTACATATTTTGGTTATAAGTAAATAATTTAAATTGGTACACGAATTGTTTAGAAAATGTATTATTAAAAAAATATTTATTCTGTATGATCTTTAATGTATTTATGATTTCATATGTTAATGTTTTATCTTGTTCATATATATCTATATTATATGTGTTATCTCAAGTGTTTTCATTATAGGTATGTTACTGTAAATGTTAGTAACGTCAAATGATAAGAATTTGTTATTATTACCATTAATTTCTTTAAATATTTCAAAGAGTTCAATCGAATATTTTATATTATGAATATTATTTATTTTATTTTATCTTTATTATAAAAATATTTTGCCCTATTACTTGGTAAACGTTCGTGTTCAGTATTATTCCTCACTGACGAACGGTTTTTACAATTATTTTGTACAATTAAAAAAAGAACATCCCTATTCCTCTGGGCTTTGTAAGTTTATATTTGAAACGTTGACGTATAACCTCTGATGAAACTTTGACATATAAAGTCAGATAAAAGTTTGATATGTGTCTAGTATGACGACATAAAACAATAGACGGATCTGTGACTAGGACAAACACAGAACAGTATAAAGTCACAAAAAGTTTTCTTTAGCTACAGAATGTTCTGAAATAGAGTACAAAATAATATATTTGAATATGTAACTGCAAAATATTTTTAGGATAGAACATTTTTTTAAAAAAAAGGTGGTAATATAACTTATTGAGCTCTGTAGATTTGTATCATTTTTGGACTAAAATACTAATTAATAAAATCACTGTAGCATGGTACAAAACTTGCAAAAACAATAAATTACCTGCGTGTAGCACACAATACATACCGAAGTAAAATTTTGTATCATTCAAGGTTACACTGATTTATAGATTGCAGCATACCCGAACGTAACATAAATGTCACTCTAAATATCCACGCAACGCGTGTCTTATCGATTGAAAGGCAATTAATATTTCAGAACTTTCGTTATTCAATTGTTGGTTTTACTCACGCAATAGTTGAGTTTTCCTTGAACACTCAATGTATTCAACGACTTGTTTACAAGCACAGAATTTGAAGTATATTTATACATGTTGGGGTCCCTCAGATTTGTATTTTGTTGAAACTTCTACAGCGGCGTATAAAAAAACTTACTTCAACATAAAATTTCATGTCAGTATAAATTCCGTCAGAATAATAACGTCAGTATAAATTCCATCAGGTTAGATTATGAGTCACGTTAAAGGTATCGAAATGACTTCATAATTATCAGGTAAATTTATGTTATAGGTTATGTTGTAGAACAGCTGTTTTACACGTATGTTATGTTACATTATTTATTGAACATTGATAAGAAACAATGTTTGATAAATAGTTTTGTTCCGTTAATAAATCAATTTAATAAAATTTTGATAAATCTCAAAACGACTGGTTCAATATAACGATAAGAATAGGTTATGAATTTTCAATCCAATTATCGAAATAAAAGCATTGTTGTGCGCGTCTGCTAACAAAGCTTGCGTAATTTGTCATTACACAAAATGTTTTCTCGATTTAAAATGTCTTTAAACGTAGCTATAAATGTTTTCACATCTGTCTTTTAAAATTTTGTAAATATAACTTTGTGATTAATTTTATTAATATTCTTAATCATGCTATTTATTCATAACAAAGCTAGATGTAGTTTATTTGTGTTAATATGTTATCTACATCAATATTTAAAACACTAGATAAAATAACATACCCTTTTTTTGTTGTTATTAATGATCTTGTAATTCTACACACCTTGACAGGGTTTCCGTCACTGACATAAGACGTAATATTATCCAAAATAAAACTCAGCCTTGAGAAATAGAGACATGAATATTCTTTTAAAGATTAGAAAGAAGGTTTTATTCTTTTATAGTGAATATATGAGCAGTACTAATCAGCGTTTCACAAGTTCGCTGTCATGCTTTAAAACTAACTAAAAGTAGGCACTTCATTCTCTCACAAGTCTTTGTCATAACTTTGTTCCGAGTTTATATTGTGACAACAGATTCCCACTGCCTTTTAATTTTCCACGTAATTACAGTCAGGGCTGTTTTAATTAAGGTTAGATAAATTACTTTTTTCGATGTTCAAGGCAATTTATTTCTTCTTGTCAAGGCAACAAAAGAAGTTGGCAATACGTTTTTAATTTGTAATTATAGGTCGGGTTTCAAAATCAAATACAATAAATAATCATACAATACCACAAAAACACAAAAAATAAAATATATGTATAAATAAGGTACTCGAATCTTGGTTAAATGCGAGGGCGGAAAATCATAGAAACCGCACAACTATCAGTTTTCTTATGGTATCGATGTGTTATATTCTATGGTATATAGAAAGTACGTGGTGTACACATACACCCATCTTATAAAATCACGCAACAATTAAATAATGAAAAAGACTAGAAACGGCTACTCAGACTGGTAACCAGTTGCTACAACTGCTTAGAAAAGTCATACATTTGGAACAATGCTGAACGCAATGATACTATTTCAAAGCCACGGTGCGCTTTGAATACTATTTAATAGATCATTGCAGTGTTTATTATGTTTCGAAAAAAGAAGAGTGTCTTTTACACTCATAACTCGATTCATACGTTTCACTAAGTTCTGTAAATATATTTGACGTGTTTTTAAATAGCCAGACACAGGTTCAAGATACGTGAGCAAAGACGTGAACTCGACTATCACAGCAGATGCTATCCCATATGGTAGTTATACGTACAGGATTGCTCACTATCTCATTCAAAAAACCTCAGTTTTAAAGCGCTCTTTAGATAACTATAGATTATTCACAACCTCAATACAGTTTTTTGCTACATCAGTTTTAACTCAAATATTTTGCACCAAACAAAATCAAAGCTCCCACTACAAAAATGGAGAAAAATAATGTAGTATCATTCCTTTATTGGAAAATTGTAATTTAATTGAAATAATTTCTATTTCATTATATTGAATAATTAATAAGCATCTTGTATATAATTTCATTTCCATATTAATATAATAAGTTTTGTTTATTTGTTATTGTTGCACTTAAGAGAATAAAATATTTGAATATGTACATACATACATACACACACACATAATATATATATATATATATATATATATATATATATATATATATATATATATATATATATATATATAACGATAGGTTTCACGCATAGTAGGCACTACCGATTATCGCCATGTTTTGAGCAAAAACGGATTAATCTGGACCATTGCTTTATTATGATTTCGGAGGTAGAATGTTTGTTAGGTTAACTGGCTTTAGAATTTAAAATGTATTACATGTTGATAGCTTACTGAAATAAGTACTGAATTGAAAATGAAAAATTGCATGAAAATTGTTATTTCTTCTTTATCACTTAATATTATTATCCTGACGTATTGTATGCATATTTATAATCGTTTTAATTATAAAATAAAAAGGAACTAACAAAAATGTTGTTTCTTGATTTAAGTAGGAATAAACTTTTTTAAATTTATATTGTTTGTTTTTTAACAATAGTTCTAACAACCTGTTCAGATCTTCACGTTATGTATATGAAATTAAATACAGTAAACAATCTAAGTTCTTAAATGTACAATACAGTTATTGGCAAAAACTCTATACCACCAAAAAAACTATAAAAAGTAATAACAAAATAGCTAATATTACAAGTTATTTAAAATTAAACGGTGTCGGTGACCATGTCGCCATCATCAGAAGGTCCTATAACAAAATTACAATCTAGAATACAATAATTTACAAACTAGACGTACCTAAGTAAGTTTTGATTATGTTTGTGTTATTTTTGGTTTAACAAAAAATACTTTAAGTCTGGCGTCAATCGTTCCATTAACCAGATGTCCCAAAACGAATCGTCTTGTGTTTCCTGATTGTGGGGATATCTAAATTATTAGCTATATATAAACTTTGTTGTATTATCATAAGGCTATTCTGCATATTCCTTTGTCTGCATTCCCGCCACTGTAATGACTTTTGTAGGGGTTTGGAGTTTTTATATCATTTCTGCACTTCCCACAGACGTGGGAAGACTTTGTCTTATATGTTTTACAGAGTATTGACGATACATGTGATATATGCGTATCTGATAAAAGATATGTTTGAAATGTGATTTTTAAAATTCAAAACAAATTGTATTATTATTTTTTTCTTTTCATCTTAAAAAAGATTATTTCCCAACCAACTAATAATACTGCTAAGGTTTTCTGTCACTTTTCCTCCATTTGCAAATTATTCTATAAAAAAATAAATTCTATTTGTATCAATAATTGTATTGTTATATGTTAATTAGATATATGTATGTATGAGTTTTACATTTTTTATAGCAGGCTTAAAATAACCTTTTCTAGCAACGAGTAAAAAACGTATTGTATGGAGATAAACGCTCAGTATACCTTCCTTCAGGCTACGCTAAGTCACCTCAAAGTGAATTCAATGATAAAATAAGATTTCATATATTAGCTGATTGTATGTTACACGTTACGTTGTAAAATACCTTTTTTAATACGTAGGAATTCTTACAACATTTATTTTACATTTTTAATGGAAAAGATTGTTATTAAATCGTCTTGGCTGTTTTATAAATATAAGAGAATATATAAATTTTGATAAGTCTTAATACAAATAATGCAATTAACGATACAAATAGGTTGACCTTTTATTCCAATATTTGAAATGAAAACATTTTTAGGCAGGTCTAGAAAAAGGATTAGGTAACTTCTCATTACAAAAACATAAATAATTTACTCAATTCAAATTATGTGTACATGTAGCTAGAAATTTTGTTTCCCTTTATAGTTCATCGTGTGCCACAAGCTATGTTTTTCCTTGTGGTATAAACAGCTATGGGGTTTCTATGAGGGGAGCAAGTAAATAAAATTGGTAACGGTAAGGGTGACATTGCTGGGGTAATTGGTAGCTGTCAAGTTGGCAAGACTAATATAACAATAAATTTACATATTAAAATGAAGTTACCTGTTGCATTAAAAACGTATTTAAATGTGATCAACCTCAAATTGCACCAGCGTCCCCGAAGTTGTTCCTGGGTAAACGCTTTCCTTTCCTTTGTTGTAAAAGTAATAAAACTTACAGTCCACAAAATCATGTGTTATAAGATATATTTCTGTTTGTTATATTGTATATGATCTATTTATGTGATATATTTTATGATTTCTTGTTAAACGTTTATTGTTGACTTATATCGAAGAGAAAATCTGGAAGAGAGAAGTATGAAGAGAGAAATTGTTTGTCAGGCAAAACTGGAATTTGCAAGGAATTTCAATAATATATTGTCCATTACAACCCTAATAAAATCTAGTAGTTGTCATAATACTAAAAGCGTTTGTATACAATAAAATATTAAATATTAATTTTTAAAACCATGAGGTTATGTAAAAAAAAAAACATTAAGATAGTTTTATTACAAACGTTTATTCTACAGAAAATGCAAAACTTATTTTTTTAAAGTTATTTTATTAGGCCATTGTCCTGGAGAAGTTTTGACTTTAATTGTTCTTATTATCTCTTTTGTTTTATAAGTTAACTAGTAGGGAAAAACGTGTGTAGAAGTCGCATGTTCAACTTGAATAGGACAAATGAAGAAAATTATAGATTTAAATTTTAACTATATGAAATCAAGAATAAAAGAAATGATTTTATTGTTAGCTTAAAGAACAATAACTTATTTAGATGTTACATCGTTATCTTCCGTGTCGTAATTCCGTGTTACTTTGTAC
This sequence comes from Prosapia bicincta, assembly GCA_036971475.1. NCBI lineage: Eukaryota > Metazoa > Arthropoda > Insecta > Hemiptera > Cercopidae > Prosapia > Prosapia bicincta. The sequence goes on along the minus strand of JBAIZL010000009.1, from coordinate 57,071,748 downwards.
TTGTAGAGTAAGCCACCCGCAGCTATTTGTACAGCAACACACTTCTGATCGCGAGTCTTAGAATTTGCATCGCATATTCCTTACATTTTCAACGCCTCAGGAATGCGACAAGTGTGAACACTATACGGAGGCAAACTTTTCAATTAAAGTCTCTAGTCTTATATTAATGACTTATAACAGGCAAACCTATTCCTAGGTGTACATTCCTTGAATCAAAGATTTATTCCGAACTAATTATTTAATTTTACGCAGAACTTTCCTTTATATATTTTTTCCATTTAAGGAAAACACGAAGCTGTTCATCACCTTAATATATTGACATCATAACTAAACCGAGTGTTGCGTTATCTCTTGACAGTGTGTGAAACTCCTGATAATATCAATATATTGTCTTGTTGTATATAAGTTCTTATTGTTGTAACGGTTATGCTTTGATAACTATGGACATTCTGGTAACAAACTATAACTTATTGTCTATTACCCCTTCCTACCATAACCTATGATGTTGCTGTGGTACTTGTAATTAATATAAGTAAAATATATCAATAATTCCGTTTTGAGTTCGGCTTGTGAGGTCTATATATTACAGTAACCTGTGATTAAAAATACTAACACCTAATCCTTCTGACAACAATGTTTTTAATGTCGTCAAACATAAACGAAATGAATTTTTACTAGTACTTGTTTGCCACTGATGATGGCAGAGTAGTTGCTGTAACACGTGTTTCGATAACTAAACATTTGTAATAAGAGGATTGGGTTTTACTCTTTTAAATCTTTACCAGAGTAAAATACGATCAGTATATCTGAATCTAGCCAAATATTTATCCCTTTCCAACCCTTATATGTTTCTAGATAATTCTGCCCATTTATTGCTTTCCATGCTCTCTTTTATCCCTTGTCCAAACCTATCCCTACAAGTAAATTTTTAAAGCATTTTATTCTACTTAATTTTTTAAGTATATCAGTTAACTGCAAATCCTACATATAAATTGGTGCGTATGTTTATTTAAACCTTCTTCAATGCCATTTTCCTTTCTAAATAAAGCTTGTCCCTTCTGTGAGTAAACACATTTCTTCTTATTATATTAGAAAAAATATTTTAAATGTGGCATATCGTAATTTAAATATGTTTTGTTATAGTATGTTAATTTTTCGTTTAACCTATTTGTTTATTATATATGAAAGAGATTTATACCGTGTATTTACATTTATTAACAGGACATGTTTAAATAGCAGATATGTCTCCATACAGAATTAAAATGCTCATACTAGTTTTCTGAGAATAAATATTTGATTTTATTTCACTGTTTAATAGGGTTATAAAAAGACTAAACCAACATTTACAACTAAGTATAAGAATTTGACTTTATTTAATTCGATGTGGCAACAATTATTAGTAAATAGAACGAAATATAAATAGCGTAAGGATTAAAAAAATATTTGTACCAAAAGTTTGTATCAATTTTCCACAATTAAAAAAATAAATTATTAAAATGTCAGATAAAACCCATAAAACGTTATTTACCTAAATATATGTAAGTAGAAGTTACATAACTTAAATCAAAATGCCATGTAATAATAAAGACTAATAGTATTTCCTGTTTAGAATAAAACATTAGGAATATCCCAAACGGATTTCCATGCGGGTAAGGTGGGGTAAAATCTGTATTTAAACACATATTTGCCGTACAACTCAAACAGACAGTCCAGGACCCGGGCGGCAAAAACAAAGCGCGTACGAAAATAAGGTAGTAAAGCTGCATTGGTTAATTTCTCACGGGTTAAATAATGTTCTAATCATGGAAATGTATATAATTATGTAATTTATTTCCATTCATTAAAACCAGTTACCTTCTGAAATCACGAAGGAAAGCACATGAAGATAAAACAACCTTGCAATTCAATCCTTTAGACGAGCTAGTATACGGGATACTTAGTCTTAAAGTAGATGCTCTAACAACCGCGGAATAGCTGCAGCCAAAGACACGTCACATGAAATGAAACCAGCTGTTTTTATCATAGGAAAAACCAAATGAAAACCTCATCGAATTTTCCTAAAACAACACCAAACGTTAAACTAAGTTTTGTAAATAGCAATTTCTACATAGGCCAACAAAAACGTAAAAAAGTATTTCAGTTACTTTATATTGAATAAACACAATTACAATAAATATGTAGAATCTTACTTGGTATTTATGCGAGTTAACTTTAAATGACTGGCCTTGCCATATCATCGGGCATACTGAACAGGGTTGTTGTAGACTTCGAGCTGAGTGGATTTCCCGTTGACCTTGGTGTACCGTTATGTTCTATTTTTAAATTCACTGCACTGTGCGAGTTTTTAAAGTTTGTTTTGGGGTTAATATTGTCTATTAGATTGATTAATTTATCGTTTTTTTAATTTTATTTGTATTTGTTCGTTAATGATATTATTTTTATTTTTACAAGTTTAAAGTTGTTCCCAGATTGTCATGTTGAGGCCTCAAAATTTGTAGAAGTCATTATATGTTGTACGTTGTGTAATGATAGACTGGGGTACCACCAGGTCCAACTAACCCCTTCTAGTGGATGCAGCTAGTCTGCCCCCCTGCAAGAAACTGTGATACGTATTATTCTCTTAGGTGTTATTATGCTATTAAGTGTTGAGCATCAGCTCTGTGAGAACTCATCCCGGCAAGTGTGCACTCTCTCAAGGCTTAGGTCTCTTTACCTCTCAGCCTCTCATTGCAATTCATGATCTGGTGTTACATAAACAGGTTTCAGAGAAACCACTTTCACGCAGCTACAGGAGATAGGCAATATGATATTTTATATTGCATTAGGCATTTTAGGTGTGAAGTAAAAGGAAATGCAATAAATAGGACTCATTAGTAAAGACGAAACGATGATTTCAGTTTCGTTTTAATGAATTGTTAATTTTTTATTAACAGAGCCAATGAGTGTAAGAAATGTTAAGCTTCAGGCTAATTTTGTCATTAATTGATTGCGAATAATAACCCCCCCCCCCCAATAAAGCTCAATAACCAACTTTGTCGTTTTAATAAGACATTTAAAAAAATATTATTATATTACTTGAGAAATGCCAAACATATACTAGACCATAATGATATATTTTTCGCTGGTATAGAAAAATAAGTGGTATGCACAGACTTATGTATATTAAAATGAAATTATAAGACAATTAAACCCTACAAAAAAAATATAACTAGGGGAGGCTGACTTTACTCCTTACTAGAAACATCTCTGTGACAATGTAAGGAAAATAAATAGGATAAAAGGCTTAGCGAGCTGTATATTTCACTCTCGGCCTTACCTCGTCTTACCCTAACCTGTGTCAGGTCTATATGAACCCATCACGTTTGTCCCCGCGTGTTTACACTCCCTAACTCTCGTGTCAAGGCTTACGTATGTTTAACTCCCATCATCTCATTGCAACTTGATCTGGTTTTACATTACCAGGGTTGAGTGGAAACTCTCTCCACACAGCTACAGGGTAAAGGGAATACTATATATTACACTGCATTAGGCATTTTAAGCGTAAAGTGAAAAGAAAGGCAATAAATAGGACTCAATAGTAAACACGTGCCTGTGGTTAAAATAGGCCCAAAGAACTTTGCTTACATAATCACTCCCCATTCTAAAAAAGGTTCCATTCCCTTCCTTTGACATTGTATATCCACAATTACATGCTTACTGGACGTAAACTCGATTTTATATATGCAACGAATATTTACTAATATTTTATACAAAGATAAGAAGTCCCTGCCTTGCTCGTATGAATAATCCACAATCTGTTTCTAAACTCTCTCTACCAATAACAGCTTCTTGCTTAGAAACACAGCAAAACATTTCATACGTAATTTCGATTTATCGTCTTCCTCTAAAGGAATTTATTAGAGGAGGTTTTGCTTCGGTAGGCAAATGGTGGCTAATAATAGGCCTAGCTCTAATTCAAACAGTAATTGAGCAAGTATTTTTGTAACAATCATCCGAAACTGAAATACACGAACATATTTATTTAGGATGTCCTTGGATAAAATATTATTAATTTTGTTCCGCTCCTTGATACACGATCAATAGTAAATATATCCCTAGCTTGCACAATATATTCACGTGATGAATTGTATTTTATTTTTCAAAATATTGTATCTTTAATTTTTGAAAAAAATACATTTTTAATGCTATTATGTAAATTAGGCAAAGATAGAAAATTTCGTCTCCGGAATGGCATGAGTTGACAAACAGATGTTTGGAATTATGTAAATATAAAACATCTCCACCGCTGGTTCCATTCACGAGACAAAAGCGACAAACTTGGCTCTGAAGTTTAACTTTGCTTAGTGTAAAGCCTTGGTCGGATCTTAGATCTATGGATTGTCCTTGCTTTATACTAATTTTGCTCAACAATTATTAAATGTATAATCTGTGGTTAATCCCTTATAACTTGGCAGACAATATGTTTTATTTTTCAGAGCATTTAAATCCCCAGTTGTGGGAACCTCTTAACTTGAGATGGTATTGCAAACATAGGTTTACAAACAATCTGTATGTTCAAGTATATATTAAAATAGCCTACCTAACACTAATTATATTCTATATTATTGTTTTATATGAATTACCGGTTTCACTACAATAATATATTGGAATGAACCCCTATTCCCCAAAAATAATCAAACATAACAAATAAATTTAGTTAGCTAGAAATTAACCCTTATGTACATTTCAAAGACCATGTTATCATCAGAGGGCCTATTACAAAATTACAATCTAGCAAACAAGAAGTTACAAACTAAAGGGACCTATAAGTAAATGTTTAAAGTTGATACACTAAGCTAAAATAACATTTGGATTGATACATATATATTGCGAATTCTGCTACAATTGATTTTTCAGGTTTATCATTTTTAATATGCGCAAGATGTTCTTTATATCGGGTTATAATTTTCTTTTGTTTTAACCTATATAAACATCATCACAAGTACTACAAATTAACTTATAAATACCATGTATTTCCTGCATTGGGATTTCATCCTGAGGGTTACATATTAAATGCTCAAGTTTATTTAGACTTTTGTATGCTATATTAACATAAGTAATATAAGGGCTTATTATAAGTAACTAGTTTTATTTGTTATTTCGATTATTTTTGTGGTGTTGGGGTTCTTTCCAATATGTTCATTGTATAATATTGTAACACTGTGCTCTTGATATTTTACGAGTATATAACATTTTTACTGTTCCATAATTTCAATTACTATCTGAGCGTAATACAAAAACTTTCTGGAGCGTTACAGAAATTATTATGTCATCCGATTATCAGATATTGTAACATACGTGTGAGTTGCAGATGGTTCTGACGGGTTTAATTTTGATGTATCTAAATGGTCTAGGTTTATATTAAAATAACAATGTGTACAATGTTGCAAGATTGTAAAATGGTTACTTTGTAATCAAAACAAAATTTTAATAAACTTAATAATTATGTTTTTGATCAGGAAACAAATTATTTTAAAAAATGATGTATTGTTCCTCGTGTCGAAATTAGACCGTATATTTGTTTTTAATATTTTAAAATTGATTTCATTCAACATAAAATTTAAATGTATAAATGTTTAAATATTTATAGAATTACTAAAAATGTATGAAACCAATTTAAAGTGTTTCTTTGATCATTGCTTAGTTACAATATTACAATTTTACTATAATCTTTTTGATCTCGGAAATACTTTAGTGTCACGTTTTATTTCATACATATTGTAATGCGATTTTAATAAACTTTTATTTATCAATGTTAATTTCAAAATGAATTTAAACAATAATTATTTGAAATGTCTGTTATTGAAAGGGATTTTCTCCCTTAGTAGTGGCAATTTATTGTAGCCTTAATAATTACATAAAATTACAGCAGGTAACCGGTGGGGTGAAATAATTACCAGAAATATAATGAATGAGAGCAAACTCAAACAGTTTTGTGCGTAGTGTTTGATTACGTAATAAACTGGGATTATTGCCTCCTCCTTTCGGCTTCTCTCATGTATTAATGTCTTATGTAATATGGAGTAATTAAACCCCAGTCAAAACTGAGATGGAGTGAACATCAAGTGCAGACAATAGAGTGAAAAAGCTACCCTTATTATTTGATTCCTTATATAGTACACATTTAACCTTTTGCATAAGGAGTTCATAACTCTGCAAAACTGCAAAAACTGGTTCATATCCATCATCGGCTAGAGAAGCAAAGTGAAATAAATAAAATCATATTGTACAGGCTCACCGAGCTGAGTAAGACTGTTAAAAACCAGTTGCAATAAGCAACAATACCGTATAACTTACGAATAGCCACATGGAACGCCAATGGGCTTCAAAATAAAATTCATGAATTGGAACTGTTTCTTAATAGTGAGAACATATATATATATATATATATATATATATATATATATATATATATATATATATATATATATATATATTTATATGTCTTGTGTCTGAAACACATTTTACTTGACAAAATGTAGTTAAGGTGTAGGGGTTTGATATTTACTACACCAACCACCCATCAAGAATACCCAGAGGAGGTTCTGCAGTGATTATAAAAAAAAAAAACTATTAGCCATTCTCTCGATCTGAAGATACAACTTGCTATGATGCAAGTCCCTAAGATTCTGGTATATCCAAAGAATAGAGAATCCTTCTCAGTTTCTGCAATCTAATGCCCACCACAGTATAGTTTACCACGTCGACTACATTGAGCTTTTTACCAGCCTCGGTCGCAAGATTGTGTTGGGTTGTGACTTCAATGCAAAACATACCTTTTGGGGCTCCCGTCTAATAACTCCGAGAGGAAGGGTATTGTATGAAGCTGGATGCAAACAAAATTGTTACTTCTATTCAACTGGACCTACTGGCCAACTGGCATCAGAAAACTACCGGACTTGATTGACTTTTTTGTCGGAAGAGGGCTTGCAGTATACTGCATTAGGACTGTGGTGATCTCAGCTCTGACCACAAACCGGTCATTCTATCAATCAGCGAAAAACTCTTTTACGATAAACGGCTCCTAAGTTGATAAGTGAAAGCACAGACTGGGAGAGCTTCCGGCTGGAGCTGGAAGATAAAATCGACCTTGCTGTGCCTATGAGAAACAGTAACAAACTCGAAGAAGGGGTGGAGAGGTTTGTCAATCACCTACAGCTGGCTTCTTGGAACAAAACCCCTGACCCTATCAACAAACCGGTTAACAATAAAAAATGCTGCACCATTGAGGTCCTTCTATTAGTGAAAGAGAAGAGGAAAGCTCGACGGCGATGGCATCCGACGCGTGATCCAGCTGACAAGACCACGCTAAATCGTCTTACTAATGAGCTACGAGACACCCTGCGGCAAGTCAAGAGTGATGAAGTCAGCAACTATCTTCATGGTCTGACAGCAGATAAAGTAAATGACTATTCTCTGTGGAAAGCCACAAGTTCACTCAAGAGATCAAAAACACAAATACCATCAATCAGGGTCAGCAATCACACATGGGCTAAAACTGATAAAGAAAAAGTAGAAGTCTTTGCGGACTATCTAGCTGATATATTTACCTTTGTCAAGACAAACTGCCAGTGAAAATACCACGTAATTACGGAGGACTGATGACCTGATGATTCAACATGTCACCTTCAAAGAACTTCAGGAAGAATTAACAAAGGTTTCAAATAAAAAAGCTCCCGGGTATGATCTGATCACTGGAGAGATCCTGAAGGAGCTGCCACACAGAGCTGTCATGAAACTTCTCCACTTACTCAATGCGTACTTCCGGTTAAAATATGTTCCGAGACAGTGGAAGGTAGCTGAAATCTTAAGGATTGCGAATCCAGGGAAACCACCGAATGAGAAAACATCTTACGCCCGATATCATTGCTTCCAGTGACATCAAAGGTTTTTGAGAGACTGCTGCTGAAACTACTCAAACCAATAATTAAAGAACGAGGCTTGGTTCCAAACCACCAATTCGGCTTCAGGAGCAAACACTCCACTATAGACCAGGTGCACCGAATTGTAGAAGTAGTTGAGGAAAAAATATGTTCCGAGACAGTGGAAGGTAGCTGAAATCTTAAGGATTGCGAATCCAGGGAAACCACCGAATGAGAAAACATCTTACGCCCGATATCATTGCTTCCAGTGACATCAAAGGTTTTTGAGAGACTGCTGCTGAAACTACTCAAACCAATAATTAAAGAACGAGGCTTGGTTCCAAACCACCAATTCGGCTTCAGGAGCAAACACTCCACTATAGACCAGGTGCACCGAATTGTAGAAGTAGTTGAGGAAACCTTGGAGATGAAGAGGGTATGCTCTGGTGGCCTCCTCGATGTTTCCCAGGCATTTGATCGTGTTTGGCACGGTGGCTTACTATATAAAATTCATCGAGATCTTCCAGAAGAATTCTGGCAAATACTAAAGTCCTATCTGGCAGACAGAATCTTCCGCGTCAAGCAGGGTAGGGAGTACTCTGGTTTCAGGGACATCGTTGCTGGCTTGCCTCAGGGTAGTGTCCTTGGACCGGTATTGTACCTCTTGTATACAAGGGACATACCTGTAAATGGGAATACTATTATGGCGACGTTTGCAGATGGCACAGCTATCCTGTCTGTTGCACAAAACGAGGCTGAAGCAACAGCTAAATTGCAGATCACCCTGGATAACGTTAGTGAGTGGACTAGGTAGTGGCGCATAAAACTTAATGAAAATATATCTGCTCATATTATTTTTACCAATAAGGCAGAGAGCAAAACTGACCTCATAATAAATAGCCGTATTGTTCCTAATTGTAAGGAGGTGAAACACCTATGTTTAACTTTGGACGCTAAATTGAACTGGAAATCTCATGTGAAGAAAAAAAGAGATGAACTAGATGTAAGATACAGAAGACTAGTATTGCTCATAAACCGGTATTCGGAGTTAAGCTTCTACAATAAACTCCTTGTTTATAAGCAAGTGCTAAAGCCAGTATGGACATACGGGTTACCCCTTATTGGATGCACCAAAAGCAGCAATTTACAAGTAATAGAACGCTTCTAAAATAAAGTGTTGAGAGCTATAGTAGGAGCTCCATGGTACGTCCGTAACTATTATATACTTAGGGATCTCAAGATGAAGAGGGTAAGAGAGGAGGCCGCTACTGCAGCAGTGAATCACTTCGGGCGGCTCCAGGAACATACTAACTGTGTAGCTATGCGACTAGCTCACAGGATAACAGTGCGTAGACTTAAGCGCACTAAACCAAACTGAGTCCAGCTTGTGCCATCATGGTGATCGGTAGTGCTTTGTGAAGTTCCCGCGTCGAGCCGTGACGTCACAGCCTTTGTGTTTTTCTTAACGTGCGTGCGCCAACGACGTTAGGGAGAACGGTGAAACAGTTAGCCGCCCAACTTTAGACATCTGGATCTCAGTGTTCTTTGTGCTAGTTGTGACAGTGTTTTTAGTCAATTTCATCAGAAGTTTTCAAACAAATTTCAATAATTTATTGAAATTGTTTAAAACCGAAAGTGTTTATTATTATACATACAGTGCTTTCTTAAACAATCTAATATATTTATAATTACTTAGTGTCTAAGCAAATCAAGTGATAGTTCGCAGTGTGCCCTACGACAAGTGACGTTTTTTTTTCCCAGTGTTTCCCCCCAAATCTTATAAACTGCGATAGTTCGCGTCCCTTGTCCCAACATATAACTGTTATTTATAAAATCTTAATATTAATTTAAATTTTTAATGCAGTAAATGTCTGACGACCCAGACATGGAGGTCTCATCTGACCAGACAGGCTGGTCGATCCAACCCCGCCGCCGGAAAAGATCCACTCACTTTTCCGACTCCAATTCAGAGCCAGTTTCAAACTCAGGGCTTAAACGCCCTAGATCAAGAGCTCTCGCTACTATAGAGTTCGCAGCTGAGGACGAGTCCTCAGACTCCGACGCAAACGCGGAAAATCGCCCTTCAGGCCATTCAAACTCCCCACGAGCCGCACCAGCAATTTCGAACAAAATTCTACCTCTAATCTTCAAAGCTCCCTCAACAAACTGGCTGGCAACTGGCAGACACCTTCAATCCTTAAATCCGAAAACACCTCCTCCTCTCCTCCTCCAGTCCTCTCAAACGCCGCCCTAGCCCAATTCATCCAAGACCTCATTCCAAAGCTTCTCCAGTCCAGAGACGTTCAATCCCTCCTCACCATCATCCTCACGTCCGTCACCAATGTTCTCCTCGGTCATGGCCAGTGAGTTTCGTGTTTTGGCATGGAACGCCTGTGGTCTTGGCCGTAGGAGAGCTGAACTCCAAGCTCTCCTGACCGATTACAATATCGATATCGCCCTCATCTCCGAGACCCACCTTAACCCCCTCCTTCCTTTCTCACTGCCATCCTACGCCGTCCACAGGACCGATAGACCGCTTGCTCCAGGGGCGCATTCATCAGGCGGAACTGCCGTTCTCGTTCACCGTCGGGTATCACATCAACGAGTTGCCGTCAAAACCTCCACCATCGAGAACACAGCGGTTGCGGTTTCGATCAACAACATCACCACCACCATCTTCTCCGCTTACAAGCCTCCCGCTTCCCATCTCTCTTCTGCCGATCTTACCAGTCTCCTCCTTACTCCAAACCAGGTCCTCATCGCTGGGGACCTTAACGCCAAGCATCCTTCCTGGAACAGTCACACCGCAAACACCTCCGGGAAAAAACTCTTTCAGTTCGCCATTTCAAATCCCTCCATCTCCATCCTAGGACCCAGCGAACCCACTCACATCCCCTCAAATCCCTCTCATTTACCCGACGTCCTCGACATCGCCATAACCAACAACTTTCATTCCCCAGTCTCCGTTACAACCATCAACGACCTCTCTTCCGACCACAACCCTATCCTAATCTCCATCTCAAACTCCACCATCCACTCTCCTCCCACTCCGCTGTGGAGAGTCAACTGGAGAGACTTCCATCAGGATGTCTCACGGTTACTCCCCACGGATCTCCCACCCATATCCTCCCCCGAAGAACTCGACAACCTCTCCCACCTGGTCCAGGTCGTCCTATCCTCCGCCATCTCCAAAAAGTCCTCCCCCGCAAGTACTTCCTCCCGGAGGTCTTCACTTCCCGCTCACATCCTGGTCGAAATCGCAAAGAAACGCCGCCTCAGACACTCCTGGCAGCACACGCGATGTCCGACGGTCAAGAGGCAATTCAACGCGCAGATCCGCCTGGTCAAGGCGCTTCTGGAATGTCATTCCACCGACTCATGGCAGGCCTACCTGTACTCCCTGGACGTCTCGGATGGATCAGTGTGGAAGGCATCCCGTCAGCTCCTGTGGGAAAAGAGACTGAACCACCCACTCCGTGGAGGGAGTGGCCTGGTGTACTCTCCGTCTGACAAGGCCGAGATCTTTGCTGACTCTCTGGAGCTGCAGTTCTCTCCTCATCCGGGAATCGAAAATCGCTCTCACTCCGCCCAGGTGGACGAATATCTCCAAGGTTACTTTGGCCAAAAGCCGGACCCTGGGGATCTTCGGTTCACCAGGCTGGACATCATCGACGCCATCCAGAAGCTGAAACCTAAGAAGGCACCCGGCCTTGACTCCATTAACTCCACCGCCCTAAAACACTCCCCGCCTCTCCTCATCTCTTACCTTCACCACATCTTCAATTCTTCCATTCGTCTTCATCACTTCCCCTCCTGTTGGAAAACAGCGCAGGTCATCCTCATTCTAAAACCACGTAAACCTCGACACAATCCTGACAGCTTCCGACCTATCTCCCTTCTCCCGATCATATCCAAGCTCTTCGAAAGACTTCTCCACCACCACATCTTTCCTATTCTGGACGGCGTCATTCGACAGGAGCAATTCGGCTTCCGGAGAGAGCACTCCACTACTCAGCAGTTGTTGCGAGTCACAAATGCGGTAGTGGATGCCTTCAACAAAAGACAATCCACCACTGCGGTCTTCCTCGACGTCAGCAAGGCCTTCGACCGAGTCTGGCATCCCGGACTCTTTCACAAATTGGCTACCAGCCCCCTTCCTCCTCCCATCGTATTCCTCCTCAGGTCCTACCTTTCCGACAGAAACTTTACGGTTTCTGTCGAAGGCCACCTTTCCTCCTCCAGGCCGATCTCTGCCGGCGTGCCGCAGGGTTCTGTACTGGGTCCCCTCCTTTACCTCCTGTTCACAAACGATATTCCTCTCCTACCTGGCGTATCCCTGTCATTGTATGCGGATGACGCCATGTTCTTTTGCAGCTCCTGGAGCGTACCTAAAACCTGCAGGACCATCCAAATGCAACTGGACGCCCTATCGCCATGGCTCCGTAAATGGAGAACAGTGGTCAACGCAGCAAAATCTGAAGCCATTTGCTTCACCAGGAAAAAGCGGCCACAGACCGGAGCCATCACCCTCGATGGGGAGCCCATTGCATGGAGGTCCTCAGTCAAGTACCTCGACAAGCGACTCTCCTTCACCCATCATGTTAAATCCGTCCTACCCAAAGGGATAGCAATCCGCTATAAACTATCCCCCCTCCTGTCCCGCCAGAGTCCTCTACCTCTCAAAGTCAAATACCTCATCCGCCCTGTCATAACCTACGCCGCACCAGTCTGGTGGCCTCTTTGCACCAAAACTTCCAGGCAACGTCTTGAAGCCTTCCAGGCACGATCGCAACTCCTCCTTCTTTCTCACAAATCTAAATATCCGTCACTCCTTTCACGCTCCCACCCTTTCAGATTTCGTCCGTTCCCTCTCCTCAAAGCTCTTCGGCACTGCCGAAAGTTCCAGCTACCCCCATATACGGAACATCAGCGATATGTCTAGACCCCCTCCCATCTTCCGCCCCCGTCCCAGAATCCTTCTAGACCCTCCATAACAACAATCCTAAACGCTCTATCACCTCCTCCATACTACACTATATGTCACAACACCTTCTCTACACACATGTAAATGCATGTGCAAAAAATTATTGTCATGTAAAAAAAAAAAAAAAAAAAAAAAAAAAAAAGTCAGTCAGCCCAGTCCCACATAAATAATAAACGTTGTCCCCCAGCATTAAAACCTGATCCGTCCCACCCACTATAACGTCCTGCTTTTCAGAAACCTCTCCTCAGATCCAGCCCGAACCAAAAAGCCCTGTTTCCACATTCCTACCCGCAGCCATTGTCGCGTGACAGACGCTGCATAACCTCGGGGGCCACCAAACCCCCTCCTTCTCTGACTGACTGACGCACTAAACCTTTGGACTTGATTCCAGAGCAACATTAAATTAGTCTCGTTCACTGGAACAAGACGAACATTGTAATCTCCATCAGAAAGCAAGCTGCTAGATAGGATTTATCTTAGTTGCAGTTTATAATAAATAAATTGAAAAAAATATGTATATAATGTCCACAATATAATACCTGTTATAAGCATATTATATAATATTACTACTGTATAAGTAATGCCCGCCATGAGAATATTAGCTGCAAGACGAGGTTACCTACATCGGTCCCACTATTCCGTCATATCTTGCTATTAGTTAAAAAAAATACGCTTTCTAATAATTACATATCTATTGTTAGTCAGATATTACAGTTGGTTTACATTATGTCGTGAAAGGTAACGCGAGACAAGCATTAATCCTAAATCTAAGATCCAAACAAACCTTTACTCCTAGCAAAGTTAAACTTCAGACCTAAGTTCTCCGCTTTTGTCCCCTCATGAATGGAATCTGCGACGAGGATCTGCATAATTCCAAACATCTGTTTACCAACTTACACTCTTCCAACGAGGAAACTCTCTCCCTATGGTCAATTTACATATTAGAATTTCAAGTGCTTTTTGTAAAATTAAAAGAAGCATATTTTGGAAATAAAATGTAAATTGTTCATAAAATCATCCCACGTAGAACTTTTAATATTGTCCTTTTTAACGGAATATATTCTTCCTCGTTACTATTTTCATTTCACTCTATTTGTATCTTTGATTCGGTTTCCAAATCATTATTTATGTCAACTGATAAATTTATTGCCTCATGCTAGGGGTCAATGATAAAGTCCATTTAAAATGTCATAATAAATATACAAATTTTTATCAGATGTATATAATTTAGTTCTTTATATTTACGGTTTCATGCTTAGGGAGACAAAGAAACTCATTTCAGTCATCCAAATAATTATTTAAAATTTCCTAATAAACTTTCTTTTAAAATCTAACTTACCCTCTTTATTGACTACCATAAATATTTGTGTCGATCTAAAATTGCTGAAGCCATCTAAATTGTTTTTAATGTAATTTTTTAAATTTATTTTGCTAGATAATTTATCTATAATTTCTAGATAATTTATAAGTACTTTTTCATTTGATACAATTAATATCTAAATGACTAGGTATGTCAATTTATAGCCCCTCTTCTACTATCATTTATTGTAAAATCAATTGTTACAAGTTAGAATTAATTACGTTCACCATATTATTTGCCCAAAGTCAAGGTTACCTACTTCGGATGCTCCATCAGTTCATCATAATGGCCAAGAATTATAACATGACCAACTCGCCGTGGAAGCCAAAGAGTATGGATGGGGTAATACACTCCTTGAGAGTCAAACTTAGGGTCGGGATAAGGTAATAGAAGTATTGTTATTAAAATACCTGGATATCACTCTGTCAAAGTAACGAAATGAAGTTAAGCAAGCATAGAATCAGAATGACGTAAGATAGATTAGTAAAAGCAGCTAAAGATACTTGCAAATAAGAATACGACACAAGCTATTAAAAGGCAACTTACTCAGGACACAATGTAACACAGGCCGAATATTTCCCACATAAAAGAGGAAAATTAATTTTTAGTTATTCGAAACTATGTTTTACTGATGATTGAAACCTCTATTACATGTTTTATTCATTTTTCTTATATTTTTGTTTAAACTATATTTTTTTATATTCTTTAGTTTTTTCAAGTATGCATCAAATAATTTCATTTTTAATCCTCTTTTTTACAACTTTATTTTAATTTGATATCCAAATAAATACTATTTTCAAAAATTATAAATCCCAACCTTAATTTACTTTCATGCAACTGCATATGAGTACAAAGCCATTACTACACAAATGAGTCGTTCTATTCTAGCCAGTCGATTTATGTTTTATTTATAACAACACGCTTATTGTATTTAACGTGAGTTTTAACAAAGTGAGTGTATGTGAATGTGTTTGTGTTTGTTTGCGTGACAGTGTATCTGTGTGTGTGTGTGTGTGTTTGTGTGTGTGTGTGTGTGTGTGTGTGTGTGTGTGTATGTGACTGTCTGTGTGTGTGTGTGTTTGTGTGTGTGTGTGTGTGTGTGTGTGTGTGTGTGTGTGTGTGTGTGTGTGTGTGTGTGTTTCTGTGAGAGTGTGTGGGTGTGGGTGAGTGTGGGTGTGGGTGGGTGTGAGTGTGGGTGAGTGTGTGTGTTAATAAAGCTGATAGGCGGTTGTGTTCTGCATATAACCTGTTCAGGTTTTATCGTGAATAAAGAATGTTTTCCATTTCTAGTATTTGTTGAGGTAAAGATGAATTTGTTTATTGTTTTCCTAAACTACATGTTTATTTGTTTTTGCTAACATGTGATTTTATTGTTTTATTCGAAGTACATACATTTGACGATAATGAAGTTTCAGTCTATTGTTATCGACAAAACTTTATAAATCTGTCGTGAACGTTTCAAATAATAAATCCCTAATAAAGGATTGCGTGGTCAAAAATATTTATTCCTTTAAATATTATGAAGTGAAGTATTGAAGAAAAGCATTCAACAAATAAAACGACATTGAAGTGGCGTCTATATTGGAATACAAAAAATCTTCTTTCAAACATTGATTGAAGAATTCTCAGACTCAAGGGACTTGTAAAAGTAGACTGTTAATCCCTTTTCAGTAATTCTAATCTTAATCTGTTTAAGTAAATTAACCATCCCTTATAGTTAACCCTTCTGTCACTCCCTCATTGAAACCTTGATTATTTTATGATATCAATAATAATTCCTCGTTATTTTTTATTTCAATTACTAGCCTTATACATTTGTTTATTATAAAAATTAAAACTTGTAGAAAATTTGCAAAGTCTATCCTTCAAATAGACCCATAATTTTTGCAAAAAGTATTTAGTCCAATATTTGTTTTAAATATAACTCTTCTAATTCTGTCTCCTTTTGGCGCTTGGAAATCATCATCGCGATTTTTCAATTCCTTTTATTAGTTTACCTTTTGTAGTTATCATTCTCCGAATATATATTTATATAGATCGTAAATATATTCAACGAATATTAAAATACTTTTTGAATAATTATTAAGGCGGTTCAATAACGAGTAAAGACGTTTTTCTTTATTGAGACGTTTCGGTATGTAATTGGTTGCCCTTATCAATCCTGTAGTAAGCTCTAAGAAAGTTAGCTCAAAGTAAGTTCTTGGTGCTGTACAAAGTGTAAGGGGTTTGATGTTTAGCCTCCTTACATTTCTCACTTTAACATTAGATGTAAGGACTTTGTGCTTCGTAGCACTACAGGCTTGATAAGGGCAACAAATTAGTTTCCGAAACGTCGCAACAAATAAATAAATTTTAACTAATTCATTCAATAATTATCTTATGTGCTCAGATAAACATGCGTAGTGAAATACGTTTCATTCAAGCACTCAAGTTAAAAAACACTTTAAAACAATGTAGCCGATGACATTGATGTTATTAACATTTTTTCAAGTATTTATTAAATAATAATTTAAAAAATGTTTAAGTCTTTAGATTGGATTTGAACTAAATTACTTCATGTTTGAATCCAACATAAACACAACCTTTTTAATTAAAGACAATGAAATTATATTTGAAAAGACTGTATTAATATCATCCATCATCCACAACAAGTTTAAAAGATGTATTTGAACTTGTCTGGATAAATAAAAAGCGTTGTATGTAAAACTAAAAGTTGGTCAATAGAAATAGTATACATTATGGTACTTGTTTAATTGTAATTCTTTATTAAAAAGTAATAAAAATGACATTTTTTATACAAACCCAAGTAGTAATTAAATTAATTATTTTTTACTTGTTATTTTATTAACTGCGGCTCTACAAACTACGACTTCCTTTCCCTGAGATTCCGCAACCAGAAAACTTTTCAACGTCCAATACTTCTGGTTCCTTTGATCTATTCTTCAACTTGTAACATTATTTTAGGCAAAAATGTTACATATTACAGCAACATCAGAAAACAAACCGAGATATTAGTTAGAAATTTAAAAAAAAGAATTGTAAATTATAATTCTATGTTTCGCAATACTGGTTGTGATATGATTTCCACAAGCCTTTATTTTAGAAATGCGCCGGGAAGCTGCGCAGAAGGTCGAACTCGTTACGTAGGCTTTAAACCTTTTCTTTCTTTTTCGGTCTTGGAACCGCAAGATTCGGAGCGTAGCACGAATAGATTTTTTAAACAGTTTTAATTTATTTAAAATAATATATGTATAGAAGTGTTTAAAAGTTTCCTTTATTATTGTTTTAAAGAAATGTTTCATCACTGATTGTTCAACTTCGGGCGAGGGTCCTAGAAAACGCGAGTCCAAAATGAAAAATGACTAGGTCTGACCCCGCTGTACAACATAAATTCCAGTTCCAAATAAGTTAATAATTTTATGTAAAGTGATGTGAAATCAAAATTTAACTTTCAAAAATTTAACTGGGCACGGCAAATTAGTACCAGTTTTCATATTTTAATAATGCAGGAAGTTATGATTAATTCGTGTAATGCAATATCAAATTTTCAACTGTTTGATAAATTAATTTGAAAAATATTTTATTTTATGTAGAAGCAATCTCTTTGTGGATATCATACGTCAATGCCATAAATACTAAAATAGTGTAAATATTTGCGTAAATTCTTAACATGTTAAACGAATATAAAAAAACAGATCTAAAACAGTGTAAACGTTTCAAATGTATTGTCTTTTTCTTTTTATCTATTGTGTAATTTTGGATATTAAAATTTAATTTATTTTATTTTGAAATATTGGTATGTTTATTGAATGCACCATTTTCAAGTTCAATTTAATTCTTGACATTGCAGGTCACATAATTAATTGTGTAACAGATAACTGCAATATTCAACACCTAAATTTATTAAGAAACTATCTAAATGCGTTACAAACTATTAGTCACAGTAGCGAATAATTTTGTTTTTAATTAGCGTTCTTTCTTCATTTGCTACTCTCTCTTCCACGATATCCTCCACATTCCCCTACAACTTCACACCACAAAGATTTAAACGGCTTCTGATTTAAAGTCCAAGCCTCCACAACGTATATTAGCAAGGAGAAAGTATAGCATCGTAACATATTCATAGTAACTTATTGACAATATCCCGATCAGCATTGGAATTGTCTAGCTATAAGCAACCACCTAGAGGAGGCTAACGTTTTTTTAAAAACCCATTAGATTATTCGGAGAAATATAAAAGTTGCTCATACATACAATTCAAACTCATAAATTTTGATAAACATAATAAATTTGATGTAAGACAAATTATATAACAGATATATCAATACAATGTATATAATTACAGCATATAGAATTATAACAATTCAGTAATTTATATTTATTATCAGCAAGGAATAAGCAAAAAAATATGTAACAACATGGAATTTCAATTTAACGTAAACGAAGAATACGTTTTATAAGGCTATATATATTTATGGATCCAGACAAAGTCCCTTCCCTAGATCTATTTGCAAACGCCAAGCTACGTACCCACTCAAGAATTTTTCTTAGAAATGGCGTTTTATTAAATCTTATTCTCCATAATACGAACGTAACAAATAACTGTCATTCTGTAGAGTATGTAGAGCAAATGTGACATGTAACATCTGTGATAATACAATTATATCTGAAGCTCGTGTAATCCAAGTCACAGATACAACAATGAAAGAGAATTTTTTAATATATGAAAAAACAATCGGTTTTAATAAAAAGATGTGTTAAGGCTTTCGTTTTGTAGTTGGAATTATGTCATAATTGCAAAAGATTTTATTAAAATGTTTTAAAACTAATATGAAAACATATTATTACGTTTGAACAAGTTATTAGTAATTTCTTTAAAAGATGCGGCTCAGAGTTTTAAATTCACGATGGTACTAAGATATATAGTGCTAAAAGTTCTCATTGTAAGCGTTCATAGTAGAATTTATTGAATTCGAAACAGGGAAACCATGGTAAGGAAATATTTAGCAATGAATTAGATTCGACGAAAATAAAATAACACAAATTATAAATGTATAAGCAGAAAATCTTTAGATGTAGAAGATAAGATAGACTTATTATTCCCTAATACTATAATAGGTTATTTTGGACAAGTTAAGTCATACAAAACTACAATATTAGGAACACCAAAAACAGAGAAATAAACTTTGTGTATATGTGTGTAAATATAACACAGTTACGATAAATAACTACATATAAATGAATCAACATCGCAATCATACGAAACTTTAATTTTTGCATTTCATCCTATAATATCCAATAATTTACGTCCAGAAAACTACTTTCCACCGAATTATGGATTATAGTTCGTTCTGTGATTAAAACAAACGAGCCAAAATATAAATAAAACGAGCACATAAATAAAAATTACTTTCATTGTTAGAAATATATAGGCCTAATACAAAATGTAAAATCTATTGTTCACAATTGTACTCTATAAGTGCTTATAAGACAGTACAATAGGGCTTCCACTTACTTTGATGTTACTTGGATGGGATTAGTGTGACTCCTATGTCTACATACGAAGCATACTGGTCGTATAATACATATTTAGTAAGAGCAATAAGTTCAGGAACTGTTTACACAAAACACCAAGGTATAAAAGATTACATAAATCATTGTCCATCTAGAGCTGACTTGAATCAGGCGTAAAGTGAATAGACGAGGCGAGCTGGGATTTATTACAGGGGTTTGACACATGGTATATGTTCAGAAAACGACACTATCTGCGTGATTTATTACTTCTTAATAAAAAAAAGACGTGCCGATAAACTAAACCATTATGATATGGTGTAATAACTCATTTACCATAAAATAAGATGATAAAAATATATCGGGCAAAAACAAGCTATATTTTAAAATACGTCACACACAATTTAAAATTTCACAAAATTTAGTGAGGCGCCGACGCCAAGATTTACCCTTGTAGTTTTTTTCTTTTCAAAAACGCCAAACAAAAAATTCGCTTAGAAATTGTACTATTATCTTTTTATAAACGATGTTCTCGATCATTAACAAGTTTTCCTGATCGAGAAATATCCAACAAACCTGACATAAAGTATCTATTCTACACAAATCAGATATCTAGATTAGTTACAAGGTTGAGGTCCTATTGTACTGTCTTATAAGCTCTTATAGAGAACAATTGTGAACAAATTATTTTACATTTTGTAATAGGCCTATATATCTCTATCAATGAAAGTAATTTTTATTTATGTGCATTTTGGCTCGTTTGTTTTAATCACAGAACGAACTATAATCCATAATTAGGTGGAAAGTAGTCTTCTAGACGTAAATTATTGGATTTTATAAGATGAAATGGGATAATTTAGTTTCGTATGATTGGGATTGTTACGTACTTTTCTTTAAAATAAAGATAATTTAAAAGACAGTGTAAATGCTTCAGAGAGGGACTCCTTATCGGCCAACCTTTGTCTCTTACAAGGTTCGGTACGGCCCAGTTCTTTTCGAATCGTCGGTAAAACGACATCTCTCCCGTCACTCGTAGTTTTTGTGTGTTCTAAACGAGGCTCGGTTTAGACCATTTCTCTTTCTTTGTTTCTCCTGTCGTGTAGCGAAGGTACTCTTGACATTAATGGTGACATTTTGAATATAAGTGATTTCTTTAAGTACAACAGGTAATTGATAAGTGCGGGAAAGTGTGCACCCGAATAACTGTCCGAAAAGTGGTGGTACTTCGCCCAGTCAGGTATGTACTAAACGTCAATTTCATTCATTTAATTATTTAAGGTCCTCCGGAAATCAATGTTGCCGTTATATGGCAAAATATTTAACATTTTTGGTCCTGCTGCCCGGATCTTTTGAAAAGGTCCTATGTTAAAACATGTCCACAAGTGTGACGTACATATTTCCAACCGCACGCAATATCTTGTCCTTGTTACAAGGCTTACCTCAATCAATTTCTTATCTATCAGCTGTTCAAATACAGTAGATTATAACAAACCCTCTCTGAAAGCATATCTTTATAATTCATTACGCTTGTCTATTTGTAAACAATTCGTATGATTCAAAATGTATGTTTCCCACTCATGCTAATGTTAATAGGCTAATACATTTATAAATATTTTCTGCTAACTATTTAGTATGGTAAAAGAAGTCACCTATGATTTCAGTGCTTATAAATTGCAAATTTATATTTATTAATGCTTATTGTTTTGAAGCAGATCATTCAGTTACATGCTGTCCAATGTAATTGTAATATTTCCTTTTAAAATATTTACATTTTTTCATAATTTGTATTGAACGTTTTTCTGATTGCAATTATTGGAAGATATCTTGTTATTGTAACCTTGAATAAGAGACATTTGTTTACTTGAACTGTTTACGTCCGTTCATAAGTTCAAACATTCAATATTTACATTTCTTGTGAGAAACTAGTTTATGCTTTCTCTATCGCTCTTGCTATTAGTATAGCATATTTTGTTAGTGTATTTAAAGAGCCTTATTGTTATTGTAGATATAATTCAATTCTACAAAATGGCCAAATCACTAAGAGTAATCACTGCTAAGAAGGAAGCTCTATTTTCCCAGATCCAATCTATTTATGATCTCACGCAAAAGATTTCTGATAAAGCGATCATGCAGGAATTAATGATCCGAGCTCCTTCTGTCGCTAGCATTAAACAAGAATGTTTAGACACATTGGACTTATTCAATGAACTCTCGTTGGAAAAAGATAACGATTTTATTCCCAATTTCTCAACTTCGGCTGTGGTTAATGATCTTGTTTCTCGCATAAATTACACTGTTGCTTCGATAGAAGCGAAACAAGCTGCTAGGCAAAAAACCGAAGCTAGCTCTTCACTCTCGTCGCAAATCCCACTGCGACTTCCAAAATTGGAACTCAAACATTTCACGGGTGATCCATTTGAATGGATTTCTTTCAAAAATCTCTTTGACTCTACCATACATAAAAATACATCTCTCAATGCTGTCACCAAACTACAGTATTTGCTCAGTGTACTCTCAGGCGAACCATTAAAATTAATTAACTCTTTACCTATTTCGGAAGTTAATTATCAAGTCGCGTATGACCTTCTTATGGAGAGATATCACTCTCCAAGACGATTAATGTCAATTCATCTCAATAGAATTCTCGACTTGCCGAATATCAATTACACTTCTAATCAAATGCGTAACTTTGTTACAAGTTACACAGAGAACACCCAAGCCTTGAAGGGGCTACAAATTGATATCACGAGTAACAATCCCTTATTGTCAGCGATGATTTTACGCAAGCTGGATTCTACTATACTGAAGAAGCTTGAACAATCACGGGATAACACGTCGACCCTGGCAACACCTGCGGAAATTATCAACTTCCTCTCACAAAAATGTAGTGAACTTGAACACGCGACACTACATTCCTCTTCAACTCTCAACCCTAACTCATTACCTTCAAACTCGCCTCAAATTTCGAAGGGAAAACAGTTAATGTATAAGACTCAGGTTAACCGAAAGGGGACTTCGCTGGTGACTTGTAACTCTGTCAATGACACAGCGTCTGAAACAAAGCTTCCCTCATGTTTTCTGTGTAAAGGAGCAGACCATAAAATCTATTCCTGCCTTAAGTTTAAGGCCAAATCTCCGACAGAGCGTTTGAAGATCGCGAAGTCGTATAGTAGATGTATTTCATGTTTAGGCGCTCACAGTGTGAAGTTTTGTAAATCCAAATCGACTTGTTTTCAATGTAAAAGGAAACATCACACTCTTCTCCATTTCGACAACGATCACCTGCCTCAGCATACACCATTAAAGTCCTATATTTCCCAGGACCAAGGTGTAACAGAAGTTGTCAGTCACCTATTAGTATGACTTCTCAGGCGACTAATCCTGCCTCTCAAAGTACAACTGTGCTCCTGGGCACACTTTTAGTAAAACTCTCCTCTCCTACCGGGACGACTTATGTTTTCCGGGCTCTGGTGGACTCAGGAAGCCAATCCTCATTTATTTCAGAGCAAGTAGCTCAACTAATGTGTGTAACTCGAACGAGAAGTAATCACAACATTGTTGGACTTTCTCAAACTCTTAATCGCTCAAGGGGCATGACCTCTTTAGGCGTGCACACTCTCGATTGCACAGTAATAGCTGCCAAACATAATTTTTTCATTCTCGACAAAATTTGCGTCGATTTACCTCGTACTCACATTGACGTTAAAGCACTATATAAGGTACAATCTTACACGCTTGCCGACCCTACTTTTCATTTGCCAAGTCGCATTGATATTCTTCTGGGCGGCGCTCTTTTTCCTTTAATATTGACTCCAACCACGCATTCTCTCGGCTCTAATATGCCGTGCCTGATAGGCACTCACTTTGGATTCATGGTTATGGGAGAAGCTCCATGTCTGCCTACCTGTGAAAGGGAATCTAGTGCTAGTATGTCCACCACATTACTCACGGTGAATGACTTGGAACTGCACAATTCTCTACAAAAATTCTGGCAACATGAAGAAGTGGCCCTTCACCTCAAAACTCTCACCACATGATCAAGCATGTGAAGCTCATTATGTCGCTACTCATACACGCGACAGTTCAGGTCGTTACTGTGTCCGACTTCCTTTCAAAAAAGATAAACCTCTTCTCGGAACTTCTCGCGGGAACGCGGAAGTACGATTAAAATCTCTCGAACAAAGGTTCAACTCTAAGCCTCGCTTCAAGCAACTTTATGCAGAATTCATGTCTGACTATTTGACTTCTGGACACATGATACTTGCCCAAAACACTCAGCTCAGTTCACCTCACTACTTTTTACCTCATCATGGGGTTCTAAAGCAATCCAGCACCACTACTCGCCTTCGAACAGTCTTTGATGCCAGTGCAAAAACATCCAACGGTTTCTCTCTCAACGACACCCTGAGGACAGGACAGATAATGCAGACCAACATTTGTGATCTGTTACTCATGTTTCGCTATCATAATGTGGTTTTTACTTGTGATATACGTCAGATGTATCGTCAGATCAAAGTCCACCCTGATGATCAACCTTATCAGCTGATCCTATGGAGGGACCATGTCGATCAACCTATTTCCACTTATCAATTGACCACAGTAACCTATGGACTTAGTTGTTCACCTTACCTGGCGATAAGAACTCTTCATCAGCTCGCCTCCGATGAAGGTGCTTCATTCCCTCAGGCTGCCGAAGTACTCCGCACATAAACGTTTGTCGACGACATTATTGCGGGTGGTGATTCCATTGATGAGGCCTCTCATTTGAAAACTCAGCTCATTTCTCTTTTACTTCGAGGTGGCTTCGAATTGCGGAAATGGACTACTAACGCTTATCAACTATTACAGGATCTTCCAGACGAACACCTAGAGACACCCACGTTTCTTCAGGATACCGCACAACCTCATTATAATATTCTCGGACTTCATTGGTCATCCTCTTCGGACGCTTTTACTTACCATTTGAATTTTCCTCGAAACTCTAAAACTAAACGCCAAGTGCTCAGCGTTATCGCTCAAATTTATGACCCTTGTGGTTTCCTTTCGCCTGTTGTCATGTGGGCGAAATGTTTTATGCAGCTCCTCTGGACAAAAGGGTTAGACTGGGACCAATCCCTACCACCTGAACTTCTAACTCAGTGGCAAACATTTGCAAAGACTTCTAATTGTTTAAAGAATATTGTAATTCCGCGGGCTTTACGCTTGAGTCACTCGCCTAACATTGAGTTACACGGTTTCTCAGATGCTTCTGAGAGTGGATACGCTGCTGTCATTTACTTAAGATGTCAGATTAGTGACAACTCGGTGGTAATTCGGCAGCTATTATCGAAGACTCGGGTAGCCCCACTGAAAAAACTCACTGTACCTCGCTTGGAGCTAAGTGCTGCTCATTTACTCGTTCCATTATTGGCATATATTATATCTCTTTATAACAAAAAAATGGAATTTTCCTTAGTTTTTCTATGGTGCGATTCGTCAGTAACATTGACATGGATACAAACACATCCTTATCGACTCAAAACCTTTGTCGCCAATCGGGTAGCGCAGGTTCAAGAATTATTGCCTTCTCGTTATTGGAGGCACGTACCGAGTGAACACAATCCCGCTGACTGCGCGTCACGTGGATTACTTCCTTCAGACCTACCTCAACATAAATTATGGTGGTATGGACCCTCTTGGTTACAACAGTCGCATGATAACAGGCCTATATCTCATTTTGAGCCTGCAAAACTCATTGACACAGGGGAATATAAACCTATTTCACCTATATCTCTTCTCTCCACTGTTCACTCAGAATGGGACTTGCTGCGGAAATATTCTAGCTTTAGTCGACTGCAGCGTGTAATGGCGTACTTGTTGCGTTTCATACATAACTCTCGTCACTTAGGAAGAACTGTTGGACCTCTCACTACGGGGGAGTTGAACTCAGCTAGAATCCGAATATTCAAATTACTTCAGGCATCCTCCTTCATCGAAGATTTAAAGGCATTAGGACACACCCCTCCTAACAGGGTATCTTCTAGGCTTCGACGATTAACACCATTTCTCGATAGCGATGGCGTCCTGCGAGTTGGTGGACGACTCGAAGCAGCACAGATTCGTTATGAGACACAACATCCGGTGATTTTGCCTAAGAAACACCCTGTGGTTGACTCCTTGATTGACCTATATCATCGGAAGTACCTTCATTCTGGAGTTCAACTCACCCAATCACTTCTCGCACAAGAGGTGTGGATATTGTGTGCCCGGAATGTAATCCGTGCACGCGTCTTCAAGTGTACTGTGTGCTTTAAGCACCGACCTAAAAATAAAAATCCTTTTATGGGAAACTTACCTCAACCTCGACTGACCCCTACTCGCCCATTTCTCAACACAGGCATTGGTTATGGTGGTCCTTTCACTCTGAAAGTACATAATCTACGCTCTATTAGAACCATCAAGGCATACATCTGTGTCTTTGTTTGCCTTGTCACCAAAGCTGTTCACATTGAGGTGGTCACTGATCTCTCGACGGACGCGTTCATCGCAGCATTGACTCGATTCGTGCCAAGACGAGGTCTTTGTCAACACATCTATTCCGACTGCGGAACAAACTTTGTGGGAGCTGACAATGCTCTACGATCTCTAATCAGGACCTCAGGACAAAATCTCGTTTGTGAATTTTCATTTCAACGTGGAGTTAATTTTCACTTCAATCCTCCTGCTGCACCTCATCAAGGAGGGCTATGGGAAAGCGCAATTAAAAGCGCTAAACATCACTTGCGTCGCGTCATAGGTGAACACGTTCTAACTCTCTCCGAATTCATGACTCTGACAACTCAAGTCGAGTCAATCCTCAACTCTCGACCACTCACACCTTTGTCTAACGATCATTCCGATCTCACTGCTCTGACCCCAGGACACTTTTTAATTGGAGCTCCACTCGTCGCCGTACCCGAAAGAAATCTGGCTGAAGTCCCTACTAATCGACTTGAGCATTGGCACCTCGTCCATGCTTTTCACCAACGCGTGTGGAAAAGGTGGCAGCTGGAATATCTTCACACTCTACAGCAGCGGACCAAATGGACG
Source organism: Prosapia bicincta (assembly GCA_036971475.1). Classification (NCBI taxonomy): domain Eukaryota; kingdom Metazoa; phylum Arthropoda; class Insecta; order Hemiptera; family Cercopidae; genus Prosapia; species Prosapia bicincta. The sequence continues at coordinate 57,044,924 of JBAIZL010000009.1, read as the reverse complement.
GAAACGACAGACAACCTTCGTGTGGGCGACCTAGTGCTAGTGCATCAACCTACTCCGCCTCTCTCTTGGCCATTGGCAAGAGTGACACAAGTGTTCCCTGGCACAGACGGTGTGGTGCGAGTTGTTCAGCTCAAGACACAGCAAGGACTTCTAACTCGACCTTCTCATAAGGTTTTCCCCCTGACCATTAGTGAAGAATAAACTTATTATTTTTCTCATGTTTCTAGAAAAGGAATTTTTATTTTATTTAGTGTATATTTGTTTTTTGTGAAGAACTCTCAGTTTGTTTATTGATAATTATTGTTTTTTTCTCTCATGCTGGGGTAGCTTATATTGTATTCTTCTTTGAATCCTAGGAGGATTCAAGGCCCCCGGTATGTTACGTACTTTTCTTTAAATTAAAGATAATTTAAAAGACAGTGTAAATGCTTCAGAGTGGGACTCCTTATCGGCCAACCTTTATCTCTTACAAGGTTCGGTACGGCCCAGTTCTTTTCGAATCGTCGGTAAAACGACATCTCTCCCGTCACTCCCGACGTGACGTAGTTTTTGTGTGTTCTAAACGAGGCTCGGTTTAGACCATTTCTCTCTCTTTGTTTCTCCTGTCGTGTAGCGAAGGTACTCTTGACATTAATGGTGACATTTTGAATATAAGTGATTTTTTTAAGTTCAACAGGTAATTGATAAGTGCGGGAAAGGGTGCACCGGAATAACTGTCCGGAAAGTGGTGGTACTTCGCCCAGTGAGGTATGTACAAAACGTCAATTTCATTCATTTAATTATTTAAGGTCCTCCGGAAATCAATGTTGCCGTTATATGGCAAAATATTTAACAGGGATGTTGATTCATTGATATGTGGTTATTTATCGTAACTGTGTTATATTTACACACATACACACACAGTTTATTCCCCTGTTTTTTTTTGTGTTGCTAATATTGTAGTTTTGTATGACTCTTAACTTGTCCAAAATAACCTATTATAGTATTAGGGAATAATAAGTCTATCTTATCTTCTACATCTAAAGATTTTCTGCATATACATTTATAATTTGTGTTGTTTTATTCTCGTTGAATCTAATTCATTGCTAAATATTTCTTTACCATGGTTTCCTTGTTTCGAATTCAATAAATTCTACTATGAACGCTTACAAAGAGAACTTTTAGCACTATATATCTTAGTCTCATCGTGAATTTAAAACTTTGAGCCGCGACGTTTAAAAAAAATTACTAATACATTGTTCAAACGTAATACAATATTTTAGTATTTGTTTTAAAACATTTTGATAAAATCTTATGCAATTATTACAAAATTCCAACTACAAAATGAAAGTCTTAACATATCTTTGTAGTAAAACCGATTGTTTTTATCATTATCTTTCATTGATGTATCTGTGACTTGGATTACACGAGCTTCAGATATAAATGCATTATCACAGATGTTACATGTCACATTTGCTCTACATATTCTACACAATGACAGTTATTTGTTACTTTAGTATTATGGAGAATGTGATTCAATAAAATGCCATTTCTAAAATAAATTCTTGAGTGAGTACGAAGCTTGACGTTTGCAAATAGATCGATGGAAGGAACTTTGTCTGAATCCATAAATATATATAGCTTCATAAAACCTTTTCTTCGTTTACGTTAAAGTGAAATTCCAGGTTTATACATATTTTCTTGCTTATTCCTTGCTGATAATAAATATAAACCACTGAATTGTTATAATTCTATACGTTGTAGTTATATACATTGTATTGGTAGATCCAATACATTGGATTGTATAGTGTTATATAATTTGACTTATATCAAATTTATTATGTTTATCAAATTTTATGAATTTGAATTGTACGTATGAGCAACTTTTATATTTCTCCGAATAATGTATAAGGGATTTAAAAAAAAAACGTTAACCTCCTCTAGGTGATTGGTTATAGCTAGACAATACCATTGTTGAGCGATATATGTGATATATTCGTCTCTGATTAAACATATGTTTTGAAATCTGATAATTAAAACTCAAAACAAATTGTGCTATTATTTTTTCTTTTCGTCCTAAAAAAGAATATTTTCCAACCAACTAATAATACTGCGAAGGTTTTCTGTCACTCCTCCTCCATTTGCAAATAATTCTCCAAAAAAATAAATACTTTTTTATCAATAGATTTATAAAGTTATATGTTCATTAGATGTATGTTTGTATGGGTTTTTACATTTTCTATAGCAGGTTTAAAATAACATTTTCTAGCAAAGCCTACAAAACCTATAGCATGGAGATAAAAGTACAATTTCGTGTCAGTGTAACTTCCTTCCGGCAACGCTATGGGTCACCACAAAGTTTATTCTATGTTAAAATAAGATATCATGTATCAGCTGATTTTATGTTACACGTTATGTTGTAAAATATCTCTTTTAATATGTAGGTTACGTTACATTGTTTGTTTTACATGTTTAGGGGAAAAGATTGTTATTAAATCGTCTTGCCTGGTTTATAAATATAAGAAAATATATAAATTTTGATGTCTTAATACAAATAATGCAATATAACGATACAAATAGGTTGTCTTTTTATTCCAATATTTGAAATGAAAACATTCTTAGGCAGGTCTAAAAATAAGGAATAGGTAACTTCTTATTATCCAAACATAATTAATTTTCGCTATTCAAATTATCTGTACATGTAGCTATAAAAGTTTTTTTCCTGTTACAGTCCATCGTGTGGCAAAAGCAATTCTTTTTCTTGTGGTATTAACAGCTATGTGGTTTCTATGAGAGGAGCAAGTAAATAAAATTAGTAACGGTAAGGTTGACGTTACTGTGGTAATTGATAGCTGTCAAGTTGGCAAGACTAAAATACTGATAAATTTACATATTAAAATGAAGTTACCTGTAGCATTAAAAACGTCTTTACGTGTGATCAAAATCAACCTCAAATTGCACCTGCGTCCCCGAGGTTACTCCCGAGTAAGGTTTTAAAAGCTAAAGGTTACAAACATTTTACAGGCTACAAACAGATATGTTACAAGATATATTTCTATTTGTTATAGGCTACATATGGATCTATTTTATGACGTTTCGAAGAGAAAATTTGGAAACGAGTAGTTTCAAGAGAGAAATTGTTTGTCAGGCAAAAATAGTATTTGCAAGAAAATGCAATACGTAGTTATTGTAGTTATTTATCGTATCTGTGTTATATTTACACACATACACACAAAGTTTATTCCCCTGTTTTTTTTTGTGTAGCTAATATTGTAGTTTTGTATGACTCTTAACTTGTCCAAAATAACATATTATAGTACTAGGGCATAATAAGTCTATCTTATCTTCTACATCTAAAGATTTTCTGCTTATACATTTATAATTTGTGTTGTTTTATTCTCGTTGAATCTAATTCATTGCTAAATATTTCTTTACCATGGTTTCCTTGTTTCGAATTCAATAAATTCTACTATGAACGCTTACAATGAGAACTTTTAGCACTATATATCTTAGTCTCATCGTGAATTTAAAACTTTGAGCCGCAACGTTTAAAAAAAATTACTAATACATTGTTCAAACGTAATACAATATTTTAATATTTGTTTTAAAACATTTTGATAAAATCTTATGCAATTATTACAAAATTCCAACTACAAAATGAAAGTCTTAACATATCTTTGTAGTAAAACCGATTGTTTTTTTTTTCATTATCTTTCATTGATGTATCTGTGACTTGGATTACACGAGCTTCAGATATAAATGCATTATCACAGATGTTACATGTCACATTTGCTCTACATATTCTACACAATGACAGTTATTTGTTACTTTAGTATTATGGAGAATGTGATTTAAAAAAATGTCATTTCTAAAATAAATTCTTGAGTGAGTACGAAGCTTGACGTTTGCAAATAGATCGAGGGAAGGGACTTTGTCTGGATCCATAAATATATATAGCTTCGTAAAACCTTTTCTTCGTTTACGTTAAATTGAAATTTCAGTTTTATACATATTGTCTTGCTTATTCCTTGCTGATAATAAATATAAACCACTGAATTGTTATAATTCTATACGTTGTAGTTATGTACATTGTATTGATAGATCTGTTATATAATTTGACTTATATCAAATTTATTATGTTTATCAAATTTTATGAATTTGAATTGTACGTATGAGCAACTTTTATATTTCTCCGAATAATGTATAAGGGATTTTAAAAAAAACGTTAACCTCCTCTAGGTGGTTGTTTATAGCTAGACAATACCATTGTTGAGCGATATATGTGATATATGCGTCTCTGATAAAACATATGTTTTGAAATCTGATAATTAAAATTCAAAACAAATTGTGTTATAATTTTTTCTTTTCATCCTAAAAAAGAATATTTTCCAACCCACTAATAATACTGTGAAGGTTTTCTGTCACTTCTACTCCATTTGCAAATAATTCTCCAAAAAAATAAATACTTTTTTATCAATAGATTTATAAAGTTATATGTTCATTGGATGTATGTTTGTATGGGTTTTTACATTTTCTATAGCAGGTTTAAAATAACATTTTCTAGCAAAGCTTACAAAACCTATAGCATGGAGATAAAAGTACAATTTCGTGTCAGTGTAACTTCCTTCCGGCAACGCTATGGGTCACCACAAAGTTTATTCTATGTTAAAATAAGATATCATGTATCAACTGATTTTATGTTACACGTTATGTTGTAAAATATCTCTTTTAATACGTAGGTTACGTTACATTGTTTGTTTTACATGTTTAGGGGGAAAAGTTATTATTAAATAGTTTTTTCCGGTATAAGAAAATATATAAATTTTGATGTCTTAATACAAATAATGCAATATAACGAAACAAATAGGTTGACTTTTTATTCCAATATTTGAAATGAAAACATTCTTAGGCACGTCTAAAAATAAGGTATAGGTAACTTCTTATTATCCAAACATAATTAATTTTCGCTATTCAAATTATCTGTACATGTAGCTATAAAAGTTTTTTTCCTTTTACAGTCCATCGTGTGGCAAAAGCAATTCTTTTTCTTGTGGTAATAACAGTTATTTGGTTTCTATGAGAGGAGCAAGTAAATAAAATTGGTAACGGTAAGGTTGACGTTGCTGGGGTAATTGATAGCTGTCAAGTTGGCAAGACTAAAATAGTGATAAATTTACATATTAAAATGAAGTTATCTGTAGCATTAAAAACGTCTTAAAATCAACCACAAATTGCACCTGCGTCCCCGAGGCTGCTCCTGAGTAAGGTTTATAAAGGTAAAGGTTACAAACATTTTACAGGCTACAAACAGATATGTTACAATATATATTTCTATTTATTATAGGCTACATATGGATCTATTTTATGACATTTCGAAGAGAAAATCTGGAAAAGAGTAGTTTCAAGGGAGAAATTGTTTGACAGGCAAAACAAGTATTTGAAAGAAAATGCAGTAATATATTGTGCATTACAACCCTAAGAAAATCTAGTTGTTATCATAATACAAAAAGCGTATGTTTGAAATAAAATATTAAATAATATTTTTTTAAAAACATTAGGTTATGTAAAAAAACATGTAGTTTGATTACAAATGTCTATTTTACAGAAAATGCAAAGCTTATTTTACTTAAAGTTATTCTATTAGGCCATTGTCCTGGAGTAATTTTGAATTTGAATGCTAATATCTCTTTTGTTTTATAAGTTAAATAGCAACAAACAACGTATGTAGAAAGTTGCATGTTCAACTTGAATAGCACATTTGAAGAAAATTATAGATTTAAATTTTAACTATAGGAAATCAAGAATTAAAAAATCATTTTATTGGTGGGTTAAAGAAAAACGATAACTTATTTATATCACAATTTCTAGTGGCGTTCTGTACTTCCTTCTGTTAGGATTGTGCGTTATTCATTGATTGAGACTGTATTAGGTGTTACATAGTTATATTCCGTGTAGTAATTCCGTGTCGCTGTGTACTTGTAGAATAAGCCACCCGAAGCTATTTGTACAAAAGCAAACTTCTGATCGCGAGTCTTAGAATTCCCATCGTATATTCCTTACATTTTGAACGCCTCAGGAATTCGACAAGGGTGAGCATTATACAGAGGCAAACCTTTTAATTAAAGTCTGTAGTTTTATATTAATTACTTATAACTAGGCAAACCTATTCCTAGGTGTACATTCCTTGAATCACAGATTAATTGCGAACTAAATATTTCATTTTACTCAGAACTTTCCTTTAAAATTTTCTCATTTTAAACAAAACTCGAAGCTGCCCATCAGCTTAATATATTGACATTATCACTAAACCGAGTGTTCCGTTATCTGGTGACAGTGTGTGAAACTCCTGATAATATAAATATATTGTCAAAGTTCTTGTGGTTGAAACGATTATACTTTGATATCTATGGACACTTTGGTAACTAACTATTACTTCTTGTCTATTACCTCTTCCAACTATAACCTATGTTTTTGCTGTGGTATGTATATTTAATATAAGTAAAATATATCAATAATTCCGTTTTGAGTTCGGCTTGTGAGGTCTATATATTGTAGTATCCTGTGAGTAGAAATACCAACACCTAATCCTTCTGACAACAATGTGTTTAATGTCCGTCAAACATAAACGGAATGAATTTTAACTAGTACTTGTTCGCCACTAATGATGGCATAAGATTTTGTAATAAGAGAATAGTTTTACTGTTTTAAATGTTTACTAGAGTAAATTACGCACAGTTTATCTGGTTTTCAACAAATTTAAGAACTTCGCTTTTCTCACAATATCCCTCAGCCCCTTATTATACTTATTATTGCTGAAGTATATTGCGGAAGTGAGTAATGTAAGTTGTGTAATATTAGACCAGGCCCAACAAACCCCTCTTAGTAGGTGCAGCTAGTCCGCATCCCCTTCTGTAAACTGTGATACGTATTATTCTCATAGGACTGTTAAGTGTTGAGCATCAGCTCTAAGAACTCATCACGTATGTCCCGGCATGTGTGCACTCTCTCAAGGCCTACGTTTCTTTAACTCTCAGCCTCTCATTGCAATTTATAATCTGGTTACATAAACATATTTCAAAGGAACAACTCTCCATACAGCTACAGGGGAAAGGCAATATTATATTTTATACTGCATTAGGCATTTTAAATGTATATTAATAGGAAAGGCAATACATAGGATTCCATAGTAAACACGTAACTATGATTTCTATATCATTTTTACGACTTGGTAACTTTTATTAACAGAACCAATGAGTGTAGGCAATGTTAGGCTTCAAGCTAACTTTATCAGCAATCAAGGGCGAATAATAAACCCTTCCATAGAGCTCAATAACCAACTATGGTGGTATTAATGAGACATTAATAAAGTAGTATTATATTCCATAAGAAATGCCAAACATTTACTAGATCATAATTATATATTTTTATTGTTCACTGGTACATAAAACTAAGTGGCATGGACAGACTTCAATATATATAATTGCAATTATAAGACAATTAAAACGTAAACAATATATATATATATATATATATATATATATATATATATATAACTAGAGGACACTGACTTTGCTCCTTACTCCAAACATCGCTGTGACAATTTAAGGAAAATAAATGCAATAAAAGACTTAGCGAGCTGTATATTTCACTCTGGGCCTTATCTCGACTTACTCTAACCTACGTCAGCTCTATATGAAATCATCGCATTTGTCCCCGCGTATTTACACCCCCTAACTCTCGTATCAAGGCTTACGTCTGTTTAACCCTCAGCTTCTCATTGCAGTTTATTATCTGGTTTTTCATAAACAGGGCTCAGTGTACCCACTATCCACATTGATACAGGGGAAAGGTAATATGATAGTTTACACAGCATTAGGTATATTAGGTTTGTAATAAAAAGAAAGGCAATAAATACGATTCAATAGTAAACAAATCACTATGATTTCAATAAGGTCAAAGTATTTTGCTTACATAATAATTCCCCATGCCAAAGAAAAACAAATTCCCTTCTAGTAATATTATCTACCCACCCTTACACCCTCACAGGTAGGAAACCAATATTGGCTAACATTTTGACAACGAAGCCCTTCCTTAGCCCTATAATTAATCCACAATCCAAACGAAAGCTCTCACTGCCAACAAAAGCTTTTTGCCTAGAAACACAGCAAACCGTTGCATATAAAATGTCACTTTAGCGCCTTCGTCTAAAGGATTTTATTGGGGGAGGTCATATTGTAACAATGCCTCAAGGGTGCCTTATAATTGGCTAACCTATAATGGAGATAGTGCATGACCAAAGATTCTTTTTCTTTAAAGCAATCATTCCAAATAATTAAAATGCTTGAACCTATTTATTTAAGATGTCCATAGATAAAATAATACTTTTTTCACTTTCGCCAACTTGAAATAGATCAATTATAAATATACTACTAACTCGAGCAATACATTTATTTGATAAATTGTATTTTTATTATATATTGCATCTTTAAATTTTCAATATAATATATTTTGTTGTTGGTATGTAAATTGACCATAGAGAGAATTTATCAACTCCGGAAGGGCGTAAGTTGGAAAACAAATGTTTGGAATTATGTAAATATAAAACCTCTCCACCACTGGTTCCATTTATGAGACAATAGCAACAATCTTGGCTCTGGAGTTGAACTTTGCTAAAAATAAAGTTTTAGTCGGATCTTAGATCTATGAATAGTGCTTGCTTCACACTAATTTTGCCCAAGAGTTATAAATTAAATAATCGGTCGTTAATGCCTTATAACTTGGAAGACGCGATGTTTTATTTTTGAAAGCATTTACGAGTAAATCCCCAGTTTGTGAAACCTCTTTTCATAGGCTGACATTGAAAACATACGTTTACAAACGATCTGTATGTTCGATTATATTAAAGTGCACTTATTACACTAACACTAATTACCTGCTTTATTATTGTTTTTACTGTTTAATATTTTCAATTATTTTTTAATCTTAATTCGAAAATGTCTAGAGCATTATAGAAAATAGTATCAACCTAGATCAGATATTGTAATATACGTAAGAGATGTAGAGAGTTCTGCCTGGTTTTATTTAGATGTAACTAAATGGTCTACTTTTCAATTAGAGCAACAATTTCTAAAATATTTATTGAACCACAGTTTTCTGTCATTCCCAACGGTACAATGTTATCCTTTGTTGACGCGTTTCGGAGTAATTCCATTTTCAAAACTTAAATCAAACTTTGAGTTCAAACTTCGAAACGTGACAACAGAAGAGAATATTGTATCATTAGGGAAGGTAAAATGCTGTACTCAAATATATGGAGCAATTCCTAACAGAAATGGAAATAAGTATATTATTAATTCAGATTTGTAAAATGTGTTGTAAATTTGTTTAATAAGGAAAATACGTTGTTAACAAAAAATATTTACTAATAAGAGCTTCACATTGCAATTTATGATCTGGTTTCACATTACCAGGGTTCAGTGAAACCACTTTCCTGCTACACAATAAAGGGAATATGATATTTTATACTGCATTATGCATTTTAGGTGTGAAGTAAAATGAAAGGCAATAGATAGAATTCAATAGGAAACACGTCACTGTAGTTACAATAGGCCCAATGAGCTTATATAATTACGCTCCATTTTAAAAAGGACTGATTATCTCTCTAAAATAATATATATCCACCCTCACACGCTTACTGAACAGAAACTCGATTCTATATAGGAAACGAATATTTACTAATATTTTATACAAAGATAAGTCGTCCCTACCTTGCTCGTATGAATAATCCACAATCTGTTTCTAAACTCTGTCAGCCAATAACAACGTTTTGCTTAGAAACACAGCAAAAATTTCATAAGAAATATCGTTTTAGCGTCTTCCTCTAAAGGAATTTATTGGGGGAGGATTGGTTTAGCGTAAACAAATGGTGACTAATAATAGACCTACATCTAATGTAAACAGAAAAATTAGCAAGGTTTATTATAGCAACCATCCGAATTAAGTGAAAAACACAAACATAATAATTTAGGATGTCCTTGGAGAAAAAAATTTTATTTCGTCTCCTTGAAATACGATCAATAATAAATATACCACTAGCTTGTACAATATATTTACGTGATGAATTGTATTTTATGCTTCAAAATATTATATCTTTAATTTTTGAAAATGATAAATTTTTAATGCTATTATGTAAATTAAGCAAAGATAGACAATTTCGTCTCCGGAAGGGCGTAAGTTGGAAAACAGATGTTTGGAATTATGTAAATATAAAACCTCTCCACCACTGGTTCCATTCATTAGACAAAAGCGACAAATTTGGAGCTGAAGTTTAACTTTGCTTAGAGTAAATCCTTGGTCGGATCTTAGATCTATGGATTGTGCTTGCTTTACACTAATTTTGCCCAAGAATTATAAATTGAATAATCTGTTGTTAATCCCTTATAACTTGGGAGACGCTGTTTTATTTTTTTAGAGCATTTAAATCCCCAGTTGTGGGAACCTCCTAACCGGAGGTGATATTGAAATCATAGGTTTACAAACGATCTATGTGTTCAAGTATATATTAAAAGAGCCTACTAAACACTAATTCTCTGTTTTAATTATTGTTTTATGTGAATTAACAGTTTTACTACAATCAACATATTTGAAAGAACCTCTATACCACAAATATAGTTAAACATAACAAATAAAACTATACTTAAGATTAAACCCTTATGTACATTTCGATGACCATGTCATCATCATCAGAGGATCATATTACGAAATTACATTCTAGCAAACAAGAATTTACAAACTAGACGGAACTTTAAGTAACTTTTCAGAGTTGAACAATTAATCTAAAACAACATTTGGATTAAATACATAATGATTATAAAGGTTGTGTTCTGCTACACTTGGTTTTTTAGGTTTGTCATATTTAATGTGCACAAGATGTTCTTTATATCAAAGTTCAATTTTTTTTTTATCTATATACATCTTGTCACAAGTACTATTATTTATCTTATAGCTACCTGAATTTTCCTGCATTGGAATTTCATCTTGAGGGTTACATAATAAATGCTTAAGTTTATTTAGACTTTTGTATGCTATCTTAAGAATAATATAAGGATTTAATCTTGAATAAATAGTTGTATTTGTTGTTTTTGATAATTTTTGTAGTATTTTAGTTTTCTGCAAATTTTTCAATGTATTATATTTTACCACTGTGTTCTTGATATTGTATTTAGTAGTTTTACTGTTGCATTTTTCAATTACTTTCTGAACCTAATTCAAAAATTTCTGGAGCGTTACAGAAATTATTATGTCATCCGATTATCAGATATTGTAACATACGTGTAAGTTGCAGATGTTTCTGACGGGTTTCATTTAGATGTAACTAAATGGTCTAGGTTTATAATAATTTATTTAATTTTTTTTGTAACTAGCAATCTTTATGATAAACTTAAATTGTTATGTTTTTGATCAGGAAACAATTTTTTTTTTAATCAGGTATTGTTCCTCGTGCCGAAGAGCGTATATTTGTTTTTATAATTTTGTAATTAATTTCTTTTAACATAAAATTTAAATCTATAACTTTTCTAATACTTATAGGATTACTAGTAAACAATTTGAAGTGTTACTTTAAGTTTCGTTTCATTACAATATTACAATTTACTATAATCATTTGGATTTCACATTTTATTTCATAACATATTGTTATGTGTTTTAATAAACTTTTATTTAACAGTTAATTTCAAAACGTATTTAATTTTAATAATTATTTTGAATGTCTCTTATTGGAAGGGATTTTCTTTCTTGGCAGTGGAGGTTTATTGGAGCCCTAATAATTACATAAAATTATAGCAGGTACCAGGTGGATTAAAACAATAAAGTCAAAGAGCTACCCTTAAAATTTCGTTCCTTATATAGTACACATTTAACCTTTTACATAAGGGGTTGTAAAAAGCCACATATTGTTTCCAGTACAATATATACACTCTTAATTTCTTTAACAAATATCTGTTTACAACTTTCTGCTCTCTGAAGTAGAATATATTGTCTATATATTATTGGAATATAATTTTGTTTGTTAAGTTCATAACAGTATTATTTAATCGTTTACAAGTTTTAAAGTTGTGAGTAAGACTGTAGTTTAATTTAGTGTCAGTATAATAAAATGAATCAATTTAAGCCCTCGTAATAAATCTCATAGGAAGATATTTTCTTAGGAAAATGTGTCACGCTTGGATAGATATATTAGGAAAGGACTACGCATTCAATAGCATCTTCAGACGCTTATCTTCGTCAGGTGATAGAGTCAAAATCGCTGGAGAAATTGGTTTGTTAACAGAGTAAAGTGAAACTCAAATACGATTAAATATAGGGCAAAAACGCAATGTATAGGAGCAATATTCATGAGAAGAAGGCTGGGTCCGCGAGAGGAGAGGATGCTTCCGCCAACACTGTGTCAGGGTGAATCTTTGCCTCGATAGCAAACAATGTAAACGCACATCGAATGTTGCCTCGGGTTCTGGAAGATAGCTATTAGAAGGTAAGAAATGCTATTTGTAGATGCACTGGATAGTACTTTAAAACTATGAATTCTCAATTAAAAATTAAACAAAAGCTTAGAGAAGAGGACTATCAAACAGGGTAAACTTTCCCAGATGGATCTAAGATAGACATGCGTCCTCGATCTGTAAAATTGTGGATACTCGGGAGTTAGGTGGGGGTGCCTCTCAGAAGAATTGTGGAGCTGACCACAGGCCATGGGAAACTTAGGTGGTTGCAAAAACCACAGGAAAGAAGACGTTAGCACTTACCTAGCAAATCACTTCAAACATATACATTAGTATATACTAAGCGAATACAAAAGGGAAAAGGATACAGCTAAATACTATAAAACGTAAGATACCTTCGAGATCATACCCTAATCATAATACTATATATATATATATATATATATATATATATATATATATATATTCTTTCACTTATTGCATTGTCGAATATTTTCATTGAGAGATTAAAACATACTTAGAACATTAAAATAATTATTATTAAATTAATTCATATTTAGTAATATAAAACTGTTATCTGTAGTTATAATTTTTCATCTTAAGTTCATATAATAAAATCCTCCGTTAGAAGGATTTTTTTATTTATTTTTATTTTTACAACTTATAATAATTTTACCTTATATGATAGCTAATCTTTTAGCATAATAAAATATCAGAATGGAGTGAAAATTATAGAAATTATCAATTTAATAACCAATAGAACATAGTTTGGGAGACCACAACACACACACACACACGCGCGTGCACAAGGACAGGCGCATACACAAATGCAATTATACAATTGGTTAAAATGTATTCGTATATGTATATGCAAACACGCAGGTAACTTGTAGCATAGCATATTCCCTCAGTTATAATTTATTACCTTAACCACAAAGGCAAGGGGAATAAATTTACCCTCTCTACCTGTCTTTGAGTCTTTCCGTAACAGGTGTAATTTATTGCAGACGTTGACTCACCCTCGGACAATATCCTAAAGTTACAGATGTGGGAATATTGCAGTTTACGTAAATTGAAGCTATGAACCCGCCTAATTTTATAAATTAAAATTGTTATAAATACGTTTTGAAATTTGTATACATATGTATACAATGAAATCTTGCAACGAGTACTTTGATGAGTTAAAATCACTCTTTGGTAGTCAAGACCAAATATATTGAAATTAATAATTGTGCTAAGGACCAGTAGCCAGAACGTACAGCAGGTGTGTAAGGCTAGATATAGAAAGATGTAATAAAAAAATGTCAATACCCTGTTTGACCTACAAAGGAACATTTTTTTTTTTGAGTAACTGTTTGATAAATTTTTATAATGAAAATGAATATGTATAACCATAATACATGCAAAATAAAAAGCAAAATGTATTATCAAAATAAATAATTAAATTTACTTAATGAAAAATATCAATTACAACTTTAAAATTCAGGGGATTTTTATAAACTATTTTGTTAAATATTTAAAATTTGAATTATATAAATACAAACACACACACACACACACATACACACACATATATATATATATATATATATATATATATATATATATATATATTGAATTTTTAATAAAAATTTACTAAAGCAACGCCAAGCACCTGGACTCTCTTATTTAGAAGACGAGAACAGCAGAGTAGCACTCTATTTCACTGTTTAAACATTATACATTTCGTTGTATTAAGTTTTTTTTTGTATTTAATGCATCTTTAATATGCATGAATATGAATTAATAATAGAACCGTAACAATGAACAAAAATGAGTAACAAAACATTGTTCAATAGTCATTAATATCGTTTAATATCGTTATTGAATGATCGACAGTAATATATATATATATATATATATATCAGAGTATGTTTTCTTGTACATTAATAAAGAACAAAA
>JBAIZL010000009.1:56933007-57025507 GCA_036971475.1 Prosapia bicincta | reverse complement strand
ACACAATTGCGTGTCGAAAGGGCCCAATGACATGCAATTACACACTACACGAGAGAGACGACAAAAATCTCAAAATACACAATACTACACGAAGAGACTAAAACACTTGACCATAAAATTGTATATGAATGTACAATCCTAGTTTCTGTTTAGTTTCATTTCTTATTTTATAAATGCAAGAGCTTACCCAAAATTTTAATATCAAATTGTTATAGTAATATTTGAATGAAATTATAAGAATAATAAAATGAATAAAGTCCTTGTTGTGTCAACAACTAGCTGTATGGTTTTTAAATCAAAGTATGGGATTTGATTTCAGAATAAGGTATTCGGATTCAAAATATGGGTTTTGAAATCCAGGGTTTTTGTATAAGCTGTACGAATGTTGTAAAAATAACATAGAGAAGTTATAAAGCAATGGTACAGTCTTAGTGTGTAAATTGAGAGAGAATTTTTGAGAAAAGACACGTAGCGTCGTTTAAATGTGGTAATTTGTGGCTTACAGGGAGTAAGCAGTTTTGCAGATCCCAAGCAGTGGACTGTAATAAATACAGCTAGTAGGTTAGGTTTGTTGACACAAAAAGAGACAATTTTGAGGAAAATTTAATTATAAATAATTTGAAGGATTTTTTTTAATAAAGAAATAATTTGTTTGAAAATTAGTAAGAAATTGAAAGAGTAAAGAATTTAAAAATTGAAAAGATATAAATTTGTATTCTTAAAGTTTATGAAACTAAATGTTGACAAGAAGTCAGATTTTAATAAAAGTAATTGAAGTGTGTGCTATTTTAAAAGTTTTAAAATGTGAAATGTGTAGAATGTCTTTGCAATAGTACGCTGTGAAACCGGTAGTTTTATAAAAGAGCCTATGTGTGAGAAAGCGGATACGCTTCCGTTGTAGTATCTTCTATAGTAAGAGGCAAGCATCCCATAGTGGAGACAATTAGTAAACAAAAACATCCGTTGCTGAAGATTGCTTATACTTTTTCTATAGCACGTATACAATTTTGTTCAATTGTAAAAGGGGACTGCACACACACTGCACACAAATTCATGTATAAAATATTGAAGTAGAAATAAGATGTAATGTCGAACAAAAATTTTCTTTTCAGGTCGACAAGAGAAAATGTAACACTCTTAAAAATAAGGTGTTACATATAAATTCATTTATATATTTAATTTTTATTTAATAATTATATCTTCCCAATATAAAAGAACATTTTTGTTTTATTCGTGCACTTTGTGAAGCTAGCATAGATAGTAGCACCCCTAGCGGGTAAAAATGTAAAATATCGTACGAGGTAGTAACACAGGGTAATTAACTGACATCACCTCATGTGACGCAAGCATGGTCTGATATCGCCAGATCCAATGCACCAATCGAAAAATTCTAAATAATAACCAAGGGTGGGATTTCGGTTGGCGTGCCCCTTCAGAAGCCCCAGTTCTCCAAAAGTCTTTGAACGAGACGGACGTAATGGCACTTTCGGACATAACCTAGATAAGCTTCCAGTATTCCAAATTTTAAGATGTCAAGGCCGGTACCAAATTTTATTAACGCAACCAAAGAAGAAGTCAGAAGCGATTATTTATGTATTTCAAATGAGTAAAAGTTGATATAATTTTTATTTAAGTGCGCTTATTGCAAGAGCGATGTGTTAAGTGTTTAGTGATTCCAAAAGCCATGGGCAATGTTTAATATGTGTTAAAGTGTTTTAAAAATAAGTAATGTGCACAAGCAGGTACCTTTTAGATAATAATAAAGAAAATGTATTTTAATGTTAACTAAGTTGAATTTTAAATGATAAACGGTTAACACATGAACGGTAGAAATTGTCCTTTGAATATTCATTTCTCAAAATTAAATTGGAAATCTTAAGTTACTATCTTCTCGATATATATAAATTTTAAAGGTTAATAAGTAATCAAAATGTATGGAATAATTAGCAGTAATTAAAAGTAAATTACTCGACACATTGCTGTCTTTTGTTCTTTTGTAATTTGTCACTGATTAATAAATGGTATGACTTTGTATTTTAAAAATTTAAATTCTAATTTCACAAGTAAACTAGAACGTTATAAGCTTTCAATTCTCATTTCAAGTAACCTAGTTCTACCTTCCGAAGATATCAGAAGATCGTTTACAGAAAGACATTATTATGCCTGGCTGAAAATGGAGAACTTAGGAGCCCCTGGTAAGTAAGGTTAATTAGTTAGGTAATTAACACACATTTTTAATTTACTTTATGTAAATCTTTCTATAACATCAATGACTTTATAACTAGTTTGGTGCCTTGATCTCACTTGAATTTGTTCATCAATTAATTTGCCTTTAACTTTATGCTTATAATTTTCCTATGTTTCAAATATATTCGTTTTTAATCCTTTATTTAATTCTTTTATTAAATTCATATTTTCTATTTCCAGAAACTCGTGTCCATTATTAATACAATGCGTAGCTAAATTTGATTTGTATATGTTTGGTTTGATATAAGCGTTTAAATGTGCTTTGTATCTTTCTTTTAATTTCTCTTTTGTTTGTCCTACATATAATTTATTACAAGTTTGACATTTTATATTATATACTCCATTTCTTTCGAGCATAATATTTTGATTTTTGTTATTGTTTATTAAATTTTTAATTTTATTATCAGTTTTATATGTAGTTTGTAAATTTGTTTCTTTAAATAATCTTGTAATTTTATTTATTTCGTTACCAGTGAATGTAAAAGTTGTCCAAATATTTTCTCTCTTATTAGGTACAAAGTTATTTTCGAGTTTCTGTTTTCTGATTATATTATTATTTAATTTATCTATAGTTTTTCTTTTATATCCATTTTCTAAACTAATTTGATATATTATATTTTTCTCTTTTATTTGATCATTTAAGTTCATTGGTCTTTTGTGCATTCAATGTAGTAAATTATAAAGGGCTGCCATTTTTTGGTTGTATGGATGATTTGAATAATTAAATTTTATTTGATTTGTCTGCGTTGGTTTTATATATATATTATATTCAAATGATTCTTTATTTCTAGTAATTGTAATATCTAAATAATTTAGTTTATTTTTTGGTGTGTTTAATATTTAATATTTTATTACATAATTATTTTCCTGAAGATGCTGACACTATTTTATCGGCGAAAAGCTTTGAATAAATATATTCATTAAAAGTATTCTTGTTTTTGAAATATTTTTAATTTATTAACTATATTACAAGGAAACATATCACCATATTTAATATATATGTTCTTCAGATTTTTAATTGGCAATACATTGCTTTTAATAATCCACTCAAGTTCAACGACATGTATTTTAACTTGTAGGAAACGACAATGGATGTAATTACAGTTATATTATAAAATAATTCATAAATTAAATTTATTGAAATAATTTCATTTTTATATGAGAGCAATAATTTCAAATAAAATGACAAGAAATGCAGTATAACTATTTCGTCCCGTTTGGCTTAAAATAAGTGAAAACATACGTCTTCATAAAGCACCTGAATACGCCATGTGATAGAACAGATGTTTCAAATCATGGGTTACGTTACTTGATTTATATAATTGTAGTTATTGAATGAAAAGTAATTAAAATATTTGTTTGCTTAAGTGGGAATTGACTGTAAATATTTTTTGTTTTTATTACTTGTATTAAGTTACATATTTTAACCATGTAAATGTAAAACATCTACAAAACAAATATGCAAATGTCGATATATAAAATTCAAAGGTTTTATATTACAGTACAATAGTCATTGGTGTTCATGATATAAGTGTACTTGAAAATTCTGTTTGTTTCTAGCCTTAATATTTAAACGCTCAGCCAACTTACATTATTCTCTCATTGTTCTTTGTATCCATAGAATTATCCAGAGAACTATTCCTACTAAGGAAGAGAAGTAGGTATTCAATACCATTGAATGTTTTCCCTCCACACAAGTCATCTTCCTGCTAGAGGATAGGTTTATATTCCTTTCCTTAAACCTTATACTGTAACAATAAGGTTACAAAACAAATATTGTCCAGTTTTGTTTTACTTAAGTCTTTCCCTTAAATATTCCATCTATAAAGCATGTCTTTGTAGACATAATGGAGTTTCTTGATGTTATAGAGTTTAATTCACTCTCACAGTTATGTTTTACTCAAGTCTTTCCCTTAAATATTCCATCTATAAAGCATGTCTTTGTAGACATAATGGAGTTTCTTGATGTTATAGAGTTTAATTCACTCTCACAGTTTAGTTTCCGTTTGACATATTAGAAGGCTTGTCTTTTTGCAATTTATATATTAGCAATTTTTACGTCATAAAATATCTTTAGCGAAATTTGTTTTAAATTATTCTAAAATAATTTCATATTATTTGCACATTTTTTTCAATTTTTTACATAAATGTTTTATATTCGTCAAATTTTTCTATTAGTTCACACTCTCACTATGTGGATCTTGTTCATATTTTCAATCGTTAGTTAAATACTTTTTATTGCATGATATAATTACAAGTTTTTAAATATTATTATCAATAAAATAATTGAAATAATTTTAGTTTTATATGACTGAGAACGTTTTTACAGATGGGGCAAGGTATGCAATATAGTTATTTCGTCCGATTTGGATTAAAATAAGTGATAACATATAATTTCATAAAACAGCTGATTTCATGTTATAGGTTATGTGATAGATCAGCTGTTTTAACGTTTTGGTTATCTTACTTCGTTTTTAATAATTGTGGGTCTTTAATAAACAGTAATTGTAATATTTGTTGGTCTATATAGGAATTCACTTTACATTTTATTGTTTAAAATATTTCTTGTTCGACATTAAAAAAATGGTAGAGATATATCTACTTTGAAAAAGCTGTTAAACTATGTTTAAAGATATTTTGAAATGCAGAACAATTATGTCTAAAATGAATATGCAAATTTAAAAAAGAAATGATCGTTCAATAGGTTTCTATTAATATTTTGAAAGTCTGCGGCTGGAGATGGTTTCACTTTGACTTACTTACACTTACACAATCATTCTATAGTAACAGGCGACTTTTTATATTGAGGGAATGATAATTAATTACTCCATAGAATGTAAAGCAAAACTAATCATAGAAACTGATCGAGGAAGAGGGTTGAAATTTGTCATCCTAATCAAACAGACGTACAAAACAGATTGTGTTTTGAGTTATTTATTACATCTTTAGACACCTGTTACATTTACACAACCACCTGTTACATTCTCCTATTTTATCTAATTGACTGTCCCTTTTATACGCCGACACTGCGAAAGTATGACGTTCTTGCTGGTAATTAATTGTTGTTCAGAATTAAAGTTATGTTTAAAATATATAGCAAATCTTGGGTAGTAAAATGGTATTACCAAAGTTATAAAACCAATCTCTAAATAGGATAAATAATGAAAAACTCGGCTACAAGATCGTTATGCCACCGCTTTGTATCTAATACAATTTCATGTTAAATTATGAAGCACCGGTTTGAAATTCTAATATTTTCCAAATAATCAAGAAAAGTGTAAAATTGAAGATAGGCAAAATGTAAGACAGACTTCAACCTATTCTTTATCACAGAATATCTGGAAAAAGGTGGAGCTTTGATTCGCTTTCGCTTAGCATTATTGCAGACTACCTTCAAACTAATCTCCACTGCATTGGCCTTGCTGCCTATGACCATTATGCATTCTGGCAAGGTTGGACGAAAGAGAGAAGGAGAGAGGGGGGAGAGAAGACTATCAACAAAGTATTAAATTTATAATGACACCTATTATCTTTATATTATTATCATAAAAAATCTTTATTTTATTGCCATAAAATAATACGCATTATCTGCGTAGTAATATATAATATTACTACTGTATAAGTAATGCTCGCCATGCGAATATTAGCTGCAAGACGAGGTTAACTACATCGTTCCCATTATTCCCAGTCATATCTTGTTATTTTTTCACAGAGTTACGCTTTCTAATAATTACATCTCTTTTGCTAGTCAGAAATTGCATTTGGTTTTACATTATTTTGTGAAACGTAACGTGAGACAATCACTATTCATAAATCTAAGATCCAAACAAACCTTTACTCTTAGCAAAGTTAAACTACAGACCTAAGTTCTCCGCTTTTGTCTTCTCATGAATGGAACCTGCGACGGGGATCTGTATAATTCCAAACATCTGTTTACCAACTTACACCTTTCCAAAGAAGAGACTTTCTCCCTATGGTCAATTAACATATTAGAATTTCAAATGCTTTTTGTAAAATCACTAAAAAGTAAAAATAGTAAAAAGATATCAGTAGTACTGATAACACTTTTCTGTTTGGTTAACATAACCCAACATTCTGAAAAAATGATTGTTAATAACTTTAGCAATTAGTAACATGGCTTATCCGCTATAAAGTTTGAAGGTTGTTAAAGGTTGAATCGTAGGCTGAAATATTAAATTAAATAGTTACTATATATCAGTACTTCCATCAAAACCCCCATTATTTCAAAAATATTACAGGTGAACTTATGTGTTTCAATTAGTGTCTTTAAAAGTCTTTTAAATTTTATTTCTTAAAAACACCTCTGTTTTTGCCACTCCGATAAATTGATACAAAACTTTATATAGTTTAATACAATTAATTAAAGTTTATTAAAGTGTTTACTATATTAACTATTTTATTCTCTACGCCTTCAATGTGTCCAAAACAAATTCTTTTAATTTGCATCGTATAATATTTGCTAAGTTTATATTTAACGATTGACGACCTGGCTTTTTTGAGTTCCATAGTCCGGAATTTCTGATCTTCGAATTCTCCGAGTCACGAGTGGGTACTTAGGTCTCTGAGTTTTCTGAACCTTGAAGTACTTAGAATCAGAGATTTTCGAGACTGTTTGTGCCCTATCAATGAAACGTTAAAAAGATATTTAATACCATGAAAATGCAAACCATATACTAGACCATAATTATATGTTTACAGATATGAACAATTTATTATTATATTCAGAATTCTGAGCATGAAAATTAAATTATAAAAAATTAAACCCTAAACAATAAATATAACTACAGGAGACTGACATTGCTCCTTTCTCCAAACATCTCTGGACCTTTTAAGCAAAATAAATTAAATAAAAGGCTTAGCGAGCTGTATATTTCAATTTCGGTCTTATCTCGTCATACCCTAACCTGCGTCGCACTGTATGAACACATCACGTTTGTCCCCGCGTTTTTACACTCCCTAACTCTCGTGTCGAGGCTTACGTCTGTTTAACTCTCGGCTTCTCCTTGCAATTTATGATCCGGTTTTACATTACCAGGGCTCAATGGAACCACTCTCCACAGAGACACAGAGGGAGGGGAATATGATAGTTTACACGGCATGAGGGTGTAATGAAAAGAAGGCAATAAATAGGATTCAATAGTAAACACGTCAGTAGATATGTCGGCACTTTGGCAAAACTACCCCTAACTGGCCCTGTACGTCACCTAGGACTATAGGGGTAGTTTTGGATGATGCACCAGGTCGTCGCGGCCCTGACCGAAGCCTTGAGGGTGGGTTCGACCACGTTTAGAGGGGTGGGGTAGTTTTTCGAAAAAAAAAATTCTAACCCCTGACCTAAGCTAGCCAAAGTGCATCTAACCTAACCCACCCCTAGGTGCAGGGGTGATCTCAGCAACGTTCATGACCTTCCCCGGGGGTAGATTCGAGGGAAGGGGGGGTAGTTTTAGAAAAAATTTTGGAAAACGTGCCTTGACTGATGGGGTGAGTTTAGAGTGCATTAGCGCTACGGTTGGGGGTAGTTTCACCTTGGGGTAGTTTTTAAATAAAATATGAAATTGCCAAAAATCGGTTTGTTGGATCAACAGACAGTACGGGATATGTCTAGAGTCCAGTACGGAATGCTGCGGGGGTGGTTTCACCTAGGGGTAGTTTTTAAATAATATATGAAATTGCCAAAATCGATCGGTTGGATCAAATGACTGTATGCGGTATGGTTAAAGTCCATTATGGACCGTTGCGGGGCCGGGTTCTCCTGAGGTTCACCTGAGGGCCGATTTCAGATCGCCAAAAATTGGTTGGTCCCCGGAGTAGTTGTCCTAGGTAAAATCCACCCGGGAACCAGGCATTAGTTAAAGCCGCCAAGGAGCAGGTAGAGCCAATATGGAGCACGCTCTCGGTTAAAGCCAATCCGAAGCCTTGCCCTTGGAACCCGGCCTTAGGTAAAGTCACCCTGGAGTCGTGCCTGAGGTAAGGCCACCCAGCAGCCTGGCCTTAGGTAAAGCTAACATGGAGCAAAGCCTCGGGTAAAAGCCATCCCGAAGCCTTGCCCTAGGTAAAGAACCCCTGGAACTTGGCCTTAGGTAAAGCTACCACGGAGTCGGGGCCTAGGTAAAGCCTCTTTGGAGTCAGCCCTAGGTCCAGGATGGATGCTATATCAATTATAGCCTCTCGACCAAGACAATTACCTCCACCAAGTCTTGGGTAAAGCCAACCTTAAGTCGGGTCTAAGTCACACCAGGAGTCGTCCAATGGGTACAGCCCCCCAGGAGCTACGCCTTAGGTACAGCCCCCATAGAGTATGGGCTTAGGTTAAAACCACCCCGAAGCCTGGCCCTAGCTAGAGCCACCCTGGAGAAATGCCTGAGGCAAAATCACACTAGAGTCAGGCTCTACTTTAATATATCTGATGACGTATCTCTTATCGAGGCCCGAGCGACTCTAGGCAAGTAGTAGGCCCACCTATAGCTAGAGTGTTCCACCCCTAAATAATTTGACTGATGCAAGGCAAGAGGTTATGATTGCCAAACTCAAAATTTGTCTATGCTACAAAATAATAAACAAAGCAACAAAGCCTTATCGTGTGAGGGAATACGTTTGGCCTACATAGCTAGTGACCGTGTGCTAGACATGTGCAGACTTGCAGAGATAACGCATTATTTTAAAACCGCAACGGCAGCCGGTGACCGCTATAGCAAGCATAAAATCCCGCACAGCTGTGTCGCTGTGAATCAAGGTGACTGGATTTGTTTTGATTACTGTATCGATATATTATGTAGGTTGTTATAGTTTAGGTAAACAAACAGCTTTATGGATATATTCTATAGCTGCAAATGCGTTTAGATATAAAGGTCTATAGAGAAAAATCAATAATAAGACCTATCACATAACATGAATAAATGTATGCTATTCAACAGAGTGTTTTAGCAATATAAGAGCGGTATAAACATATAATATTGGATAAAGCGCGTGATATAAGGATCCGTTATGGAAAAGGGCCGGTATATGAAATAATATATACAATAAGGGTATTAAGCATGATGATTTATATTTGAACAAATAAATGACGCTACCTCATGTCTAAAATATGATACAATTAAAAAAAATATATATTAAACGCTATTGAAAATAGACTACCAGTCATTCAATATACTGTGTGATCTAAGGCTTTACATAATTTGAAAAAGGCCTGACATTAACATATAATATCTCGTATCCAAAATAAGCTTCAATTTAAAATATAAATATTATACGCTAATGAAAATAAACTACCATTCATTCAATATATTCTATGATCTAAGCTTCAGATAATTTGAAAAATAAATGACGCTACCTCATGTCCAAAACAAGCTTCAATTTAAAAATATATATTAAGCGCTATTGAAAATAGACTACCACTCATTCAATATACTGTTTGATCTAAGGCTTTACATAATTTGAAAAAAATCGACATTAACATATAATATCTCGTGTCCAAAATATATATTAAACGCTATTGAAAACACACCACTCCTCATTCAATATAGTCTGTGATCTAGGCATTACAAAAATTGAAAAATGAAGTCTGAAAATATGCTCATCTATAAATAAACACCTATTGTGTCATCTAGGCTTAACATATTTTGAAAAAAGAATAGTTACTTACAATGCGAGTGTTTATAGGTTGTTGTGACGTAGACGCCATCTCTCGTGAATGTATGACCTGCAGATTAACGGATCACAATAGTTGATCAAAGTATAGCTCTCTTCCGGGGTTGATTGTAGAAAGTCTTCAAAACTAAATAATTTAAATAACGGGCTTAAACAGATATCGCACCAGTTATTAGAGTCCCAGATATGGTGTAAAAATTCGAAGCCGTCCACCTCGGTTATAGAGTATGTGTAACCGGCTCTTGTGATGTCGAAACTCTCTGCCTGACGGAGCACCAAGTAACTCAAACACTCTCGGAAAATATTATTAG
Organism: Prosapia bicincta; assembly: GCA_036971475.1. NCBI lineage: Eukaryota > Metazoa > Arthropoda > Insecta > Hemiptera > Cercopidae > Prosapia > Prosapia bicincta. The sequence goes on along the minus strand of JBAIZL010000009.1, from coordinate 57,015,281 downwards.
ACACACCGGTGTAGTGAAATTTAATAAAGTTGAAAATTGTCCTCTCATCGACAAATACAGGCACCTCGCCAGGGTGGTTCATCAACATTAAAAAGTCTGAAAAATTTAAATTATTGAAATCTATAGTTGAAAAATCAAAATCAGAGCTATCACAAGGCTTCATCAGTACATAGTCTTTAAAAGATTTTATCAACGTTTGCTTTACAGATACAGGTATGTCCAAACTGTCTATATCATTTCTGTTCTGTACGCATGCGCAGACCTCAATAGCGCATAGATTAAACAAAGATAGAGGCACTGTAAAATTTAAAAATAAATAAACATGCTGAAACGTTTTAAAGAATAATATTAATCTGTTAAGGCCAAATTCACAGTTTGGCCGACAGGTTTGACAACAATTAAAAATTTGCCTATAATAGAGCTCAAATCTTCCACAGTCAACGCCGTAGCGTATCGCTTGGGAAGAAAGACAGCGCGTCTGTCTTCATCATCTACCTGTAAGTCTACAAGTAACGCGTCACCATACTTTGCTTCGACAAAACGCGCATGTACAATTTTATATGCTTTGCCTATCTTTAGCCCACGTATAGGCATAGAATCTACAGAATTTAAAGTTGAAAACTTTGCCGACACTGATGATGACATTTTACTACTTACTGACACACACACACAGATCACTCTAAACACAGACTATGCAAAAACACTATATCTCCACCTGTATATAATGTATTATACATAGCTGTGGAAGAGTCCATTTGAGAGGGGAGTGGACGAGTCCATGCGAGTTGGACTGATCCATAATTACGTTATAACTACGGCTGTTGATTACAGCACGGCGGGTGATACCATATGTAGAGGTAAACACATCGTATCCGATGAGAAGTTTAAATACAAGTTAACACATAATATAAAATGCATGCCCTGACTAGGGTTTAACAAACAGTATCCGATGAGTAGATTGACTAAGGTTTATCTCGTAGTATCCGAGAGGTAGGCCCTAGGTAAAAGACATGCCTGAGAGCAGGTCTCAGGTAAAGCCACTCTGGAATCGAACCTTAGGCAAAGTCGTGCTTGACGCCAGGCCTCAGGTAAAGCCAACCCGAAGCCATGCCTTAGGTAAAGCTAGCTTGGAGTCAACCCATAACAATAGTTACTCTAAAGCAGCTACCGATGCCCGCCGTATCATAATAGTTACTTAAGGTGTAAAATAACAACAGTAAACTCTGGATATACAGGTAAGACTTTATACACAATATAAAGAGCACAGTGGTACAATATATTACAATAAAAATATTGAAAAGAACCCCAATACCACAAAAATAATCAAAAATAACAAATAAGACAAGTTACTTAAGATTAAACCCTTATGTACATTTCGATGACCATGTCATCATCATCAGAGGGTCTTGTTACAAAACACAATCTAGCACACAAGAAGTTATAAACTAGAATGATCTACTAGTTTATAACTTCTTGTGTGCTAGATTGTGTTTTGTAACAAGACCCTCTGATGATGATGACATGGTCATCGAAATGTACATAAGGGTTTAATCTTAAGTAACTTGTCTTATTTGTTATTTTTGATTATTTTTGTGGTATTGGGGTTCTTTTCAATATTTTTATTGTAAGGTAAGACTTTATTAACGAATATTTAAACTATGATTTTTTTGAACAATTACTCCAGGTTCAGATATAGTCGGTAGCGTCCGTCTACGCGTTTCCTACATATGGGGCACATCTGCACCTTTTCAGCACACTCGTTGCAATAAACGTGACCGCAGGGTATGATGACAGTGCATGGTGGTCTGCCCAAGCAGACAACGCAGTCCGCTATACGATAGCCGCCTCCTTCAATCTGCTCTCCTGAACTTCTCTGTTTCAACATACGTACAAAGTGGATAATTTATATTATTGTACACGAATAGTATAAATATAGGTAGCGCTATAAAATGTAACACTTTCGACCGATGTATGGAGGGTCTCGCTCAACCATTACTGCCTTCGCTTCAGCGACAGCCACTCGTCTTCTGCCTTCAAGTAGCCTGTCCAGATCGCTAATCATAATCCTCCATACGCCGACTGCGTAGAAGCTATCCTCATACGCATCTTTACGTAACGCCGCTTCTAGGTCCGATACAAGTCTCCTTAGTATATGTAGTGCATCAGTCGTTACGCTACGAGCTGCAGCTGCACGTGCATACTCCACAACAGTCTAGAAAAGGATTAAATAGAAATTAAAAATCTTGTATAACCCTTTACTACTATTATCACCGTACAATAAAACTTACCGCATATTGAGGAGGATATCGTATCCTGCGTCCTAAACAAAGTAAACAGTCAATACGGGCGTGCTCGACTCCTTGTATGTGCTTCAGTTCCTCCTCTAATACACTTAAGTGAAATATTTGAGTAATACTTGAGTAAATATAGGGCGATTTCCGACCCTGATTATAGCGTGTTTTATTGGTCCAGCCTATGAAATACAATCTATAAGTAATGAAAAATACAAAGATAACAGTAATAACGCATTATGAATACAATAATCACCAGTGTTGGATGGTTGGTAGACTCAGGTCCTTTGGCTGGAGTGTTTGTCCCCTAAAAAGAAACATATCCTTATTAGATATGAAAATGAGCCTCTGATAATAGTCTAAATTGTTTATAATTACCTGTGATGTGGTACCAGAGGTCTACCGACTTGGTTCGGTTTCCATCGAATTGCGGCTATAGTACGGTGTCCTTGGGCTACGTCTGCTACCTAAATCATCCCAAATACCTGTTTCATCAGGGCCTGAATCGTCGTTGTTTGTTGGCTGGAAAACCAATGGAAAATTGAAATGACGAAAAATAGAAAGTATTTAGAAAAAGAACACACTATTTCATACTCACCTCTGACTGAATACTTCTATCGGTCATTGTTAATCTTAACACATCTAATTGCAAAAGCGCCGAAGACTGGTGCTCTCTGTATGAAATTACCGGCATATATACCTACATCACCCCTCCCCGCCGTGACGTAATTGCTCATCACAAGCCGAAAAACGGTGACAAAAGTATATAATTACCTCTATGACCGACGGTAATAGAGTATACCGATACCATTAAATATGCTAGATGCCAGGATGATCCTATACTGTACCTTAGAAATGCTAGAGGTTGTGATGATCTTCCTCTTTATCATAGTATGCCTTGTAGATGCGCAGATTCGATAATCTTGTTTGAAATGAGAACCACATGAATAACGTCAGATCATAAGACATGACGCGAGTATGTAACTGGCCTAAGTCTTTACTGTAAATCCTTGACCCTGATTTAACTTGTAGATGGATAGAAATGATACTCCATCTAGGGGCAAGAGATGAATTTTATTGAAAATTTGTTGTAGTGAGAAACTCATGACTAGCGTCAGAACATGATCATAGGCACAGGTATGTAACTGCCCTAAGGCTCTGCCCTGCAGATGGATTATTGTTGTAGCAAATATAGGTGGCAAGCAACAGTTAATCCTATACAGATGACCGTCCATCATTTTGTTAGACGCCATCTTGACCAGCATTTCGTTTGACGTCATTTGCTGCGGTTATGCTGATAAGTCCAGAGTACGCTATCGCGGTCGTAACAGTATTAATGTATAGGTTTTAAACACGCATTTATTTGTCAGGCTCTGTCTGTGTGAACTTTTCTACACCTGTAATGAAACTTATAATAATAACAACATTGCATATTGACTTATAGGCCTATGTACCGTATCATGCATATTGGGTTAATACAGAATGTGTGTAGATTTACTGTTATATTGATTTAGCACAATATGTAGGCCTATGTACCGTATCATGCATATTGGGTTAATACAGAATGTGTGTAGATTTACAGTTATTTTGATTTAGCACAATATGTAGGCCTATGTACCGTATCATGCATATTGGGTTAATACAGAATGTGTGTAGATTTACAGTTATATTGACTTAGCACAATATGTAGGCCTATGTACCGTATCATGCATATTGGGTTAATACAGAATGTGTGTAGATTTACAGTTATATTGATTTAGCACAATATGTAGGCCTATGTACCGTATCATGCATATTGGGTTAATACAGAATGTGTGTAGATTTACAGTTATATTGACTTAGCACAATATGTAGGCCTATGGAAGTTAACACCCATATATACTTAATACAGGTTCACGTGCATATTGGCTAAACACAATCTGTAGGCTAATGTAGGGTAACATAGATATTGGATTAATACAGAGAGAATGTAGGTGTCCATGCTTATTAGCTTAACACAGTTTGTTGGGTAACATACGTAATGGCTTAATACAGTATGTATACTATTATGGTAGGTTATTGATTGGTAGCTGTTTTACCACTCCAAGCTAGCTTTACCTAAGGCATGGCTTCGGGTTGGTTTACCCGAGGCCTGGCCTCGAGCACGACTTTGCCTAAGGCCCTACTACAGACTGGTTTTACCAGGGGCATACCTCCAAGGTAGCTTTTACCTAGGGCCTACCTGGAAGGTAGCTTTACCTAAGGTTCGATTCCAGAGTGGCTTTACCTGAGACCTGCCCTCAGGCATGTCTTTTACCTAAGGCCTACCTCTCGGATACTACGAGATAAACCTTAGTCAATCTACTCATCGGATACTGTTTGTTAACCCTAGTCAGCCCATTAATTTTATATTATGTGTTAACTTGTATTTAACCTTCTCATCGGATAGGATGTGTTTACCTCTACATATGGTATCACCCGCCGTGCTGTAATCAACAGCCGTAGTTATGACGTAATTATGGATCAGTCCAACTCGCATGGACTCATCCACTCCCCTCTCAAATGGACTCTTCCACAGCTATGTATAATACATTATATACAGGTGGAGATATAGTGTTTTTGCATAGTCAGTGTTTAGAGTGATCTGTGTGTGTGTCAGTAAGTAGTAAAATGTCATCATCAGTGTCGGCAAAGTTTTCAACTTTAAATTCTGTAGATTCTATGCCTATACGTGGGCTAAAGATAGGCAAAGCATATAAATTTGTACATGCGCGTTTTGTCGAAGCAAAGTATGGTGACGCCGTACTTGTAGACTTACAGGTAGATGATGAAGACAGACGCGCTGTCTTTCTTCCCAAGCGATACGCTACGGCGTTGACTGTGGAAGATTTGAGCTCTATTATAGGCAAATTTTTAATTGTCTTCAAACCTGTCGGCCAAACTGTGAATTTGGCCATAACAGATTAATATTATTCTTTAAAACGTTTCAGCATGTTTAGTTTTTAAAAAATTTTACAGTGCCTCTATCTTTTTTTAATCTATGCGCTATTGAGGTCTGCGCATGCGTACAGAACAGAAATGATATAGACAGTTTGGACTTACCTGTATCTGTAAAGCAAACGTTGATAAAATCTTTTAAAGACTATGTACTGATGAAGCCTTGTGATAGCTCTGATTTTGATTTTTCATCTATAGATTTCAATAATTTAAATTTTTCAGACTTTCTAATGTTGATGAACCACCCTGGCGAGGTGCCTGTATTTGTCGATGAGAGGACAATTTTCAACTTTATTAAATTTCACTACACCGGTCTGTCTAATAATATTTGCCGAGAGTGTTTGAGTTACTTGGTGCTCCGTCAGGCAGAGAGTTTCGACGTCACAAGAGCCGGTTACACATACTCTATAACCGAGGTGGACGGCTTCGAATTTTTACACCATATCTGGGACTCTGATAACTGGTGCGATATCTGTTTAAGCCCGTTATTTAAATTATTTAGTTGTGAAGACATTCTACAATCAACCCCGGAAGAGAGCTATACTTTGATCAACTATTGTGATCCGTTAATCTGCAGGTCATACATTCACGAGAGATGGCGTCTACGTCACAACTACCTATAAACACTCGCATTGTAAGTAACTATTCTTTTTTCAAATTATGTTAAGCCTAGATGACACAATAGGTGTTTATTTATAGATGAGCATATTTTCAGACTTCATTTTTCAATTTTTGTAATGCCTAGATCACAGACTATATTGAATGAGGAGTGGTGTGTTTTCAATAGCGTTTAATATATATTTTGGACACGAGATATTATATGTTAATGTCGATTTTTTTCAAATTATGTAAAGCCTTAGATCAAACAGTATATTGAATGAGTGGTAGTCTATTTTCAATAGCGCTTAATATATATTTTTAAATTGAAGCTTGTTTTGGACATGAGGTAGCGTCATTTATTTTTCAAATTATCTGAAGCCTAGATCATAGAATATATTGAATGAGTGGTAGTTTATTTTCATTAGCGTTTAATATATATATATTTTAAATTGAAGCTTATTTTGCATACGAGATATTATATGTTAATGTCAGGCCGTTTTCAAATTATGTAAAGCCGTAGATCACACAGTATATTGAATGAGTGGTAGTCTATTTTCAATAGCGTTTAATATATATTTTTTTAATTGTAGCATATCTTAGACATGAGGTAGCGTCATTTATTTGTTCAAATTATCTGAAGCCTAGATCACGGAGTATATCGAGTGTTGGTTTATTTAGATTATTTTTTCATTTTTATAGGCGTATACTGCGCTTTCAGATTCTTCACTAACCTATTCGTCATCCTATTCGCCTCTACTACTACCTATGGGCTCGTCTCCAAGAGATTTACCTTCCCGACCGCCTGGTGTTGATACGGACAGCGATGAGTAAGACGAGGATCATAGACCCTGCTATAGTTGGGATGATTCGTTTTCGTTTCGCCTACACGATTTCCTATTGGCTTCGCATCCACCGAGGGACCCGCCTTCACCCCACACGTGCATACAGACGCTGGATTACACTTTAATGGAGCTCCAGCTGGTGATTAGGGATTTGCGGACGGCTGCTTCAAAACCTTACTACAGGACGAGTCGGACCTTTGCGTATAACGTTTGGGGCATGACGAGACGGTTCCTACAGGATATTGTGGTGGCGGGAGACTACACTGTCCGGCGTACCAATAATGTAGGTAGATTTTCATATTATTTCGATTGACTTTTCTTTCAGGATATCTGGACCTATTTACTAATCATATTGTTTCTTACAGGATTTGTATATGCATATACAGTTGTTACTAATTGACTTTTTTCGCCTACAGAATAAGCCCCTACCGGCGGAGATTAGCTTATGCAATATATGTTGTGAGAACCCTCGCAACGCAGTTGCCACGCCATGCGGACATGTCTTTTGCTTAACCTGTCTCTCAAGATGTACTCGCTGCCCAAATTTCAGATCTCGGATCATCGACATATTTAAATTATATATGTAATATTGGGTACAAATTATCTATGCACTGTAAAATTATTATTATACGTTAGTTTAATAAATCATCATGCTGAATACCCTTATTGTATATATCATTACATATACCTTTTCCATATTATTAAGGAGCCCTTTTCCATAACGGATCCTTATATCACGCGCTTTATCCAATATTATATGTTTATACCGCTCTTATATTGCTAAAACACTCTGTTGAATAGCATATATTTATTCATGTTATGTGATAGGTCTTATTATTGGTTTTTCTCTATAGACCTTTATATCTAAACGCATTTGCAGCTATAGAATATATCCATAATGCTGTTTGTTTACTTAAACTATAACAACCTACATAATATATCGATACAGTAATCAAAACAAATCCAGTCACCCTGATTCACAACGACACAGCTGTGCGGGTTTTTATGCTTTCTATAGCGGTCACCGGTTGCCGTTGCGGTTTTAAGATAATGCGTTATCTCTGCAAGTCTGCACATGTCTAGCACACGGTCACCAGCTATGTAGGCCAAACGTATTCCCTCACGCGATAAGGCTTTGTTCCTTTGTTTATTATTTTGTAGCATAGACAAATTTTGAGTTTGGCAATCATAACCTCTTGCCTTGCATCAGTCAAATTATTTAGGGGTGGAACACTCTAGCTATAGGTGGGCCTACTACTTGCCTAGAGTCGTTCGGGCCTCGATAAGAGATACGTCATCAGATATATTAATTTAGAGCCTGACTCTAGTGTGATTTTGCCTCAGGCATTTCTCCAGGGTGGCTCTAGCTAGGGCCAGGCTTCGGGGTGATTTTAACCTAAGCCCATACTCTATGAGGGCTGTACCTAAGGCCTAGCTCCTGGGGGGCTCTACCCATTGGACGACTCCTGGTGTGACTTAGACCCGACTCCAGGTTGGCTTTACCCAAGACTTGGTGGAGGTAATTGTCTTGGTCGAGAGGCTGTAATTGATATGGCATCCAGCCTGGACCTAGGGCTGACTCCAAAGAGGCTTTACCTAGGCCCCGACTCCGTGGTAGCTTTACCTAAGGCCTGGTTCCAGGGGTTACTTTACCTAGGGCAAGGCTTCGGGATGGCTTTTACCCGAGGCTTTGCTCCATGTTAGCTTTACCTAAGGCCAGGCTGCTGGGTGGCCTTACCTCAGGCACGACTCCAGGGTGACTTTACCTAAGGCCGGGTTCCTAGGGCAAGGCTTCGGATTGGCTTTAACCGAGAGCGTGCTCCATATTGGCTCTACCTGCTCCTTGGCGGCTTTAACTATTGCCTGGTTTCCGGGTGCATTTTACCTAGGACAACTACTCCAGGGACCAACCAATTTTTGGCGATCTGAAATCGGCCCTCAGGTGAACCTCAGGAGAACCCGCCCCCGCAACGGTCCATAATGGACTTTAACCATACCACATACACTCTTTTGATCCAACCGATCGATTTTGGCAATTTCATATATTATTTAAAAACTACCCCTAGGTGAAACCACCCCCGCAGCAGTCCGTACTGGACACTAGACATATCCCGTACTGTCTGTTGATCCAACAAACCGATTTTTGGCAATTTCATATTTTATTTAAAAACTACCCCTATGTGAAACTACCGCCAACCGTAGCGCTAATGCACTCTAAACTCACCCCATCAGTCAAGGCACGTTTTACCAAAATGTTTTCTAAAACTACCCCCACCCCGAATCTACCCCCGGAGCTACCCCCGGGGAAGGTCCTGAACGTAGCTGAGATCACCCCTGCACCTAGGGGTGGGTTAGGTTAGATGCACTTTGGCTAGCTTAGGTCAGGGGTTAGAATTGATGTTTTTCGAAAAACTACCCCCACCCCTCTAATCGTGGTCGAACCCACCCCCAAGGCTTCGGTCAGGGCCGCGTCGACCTGGTGCATCATCCAAAACTACCCCTATAGTCCTAGGTGACGTACAGGGCCAGTTAGGGGTAGTTTCGCCAAAGTGCCGACATATCTACTCACGTCACTATGGTTTCAATAAGCCCAAAGTATTTTGCTTACGTAATAATTCCTCTTTCCAAAGAAAGACAAATTCCCTTCGAGTGATATTATCTATCCACCCTTACATCCTTACAGATAGGAAACATATTGACTAACATTTTGTCAACGAAACCCTTCCTTAGCCCTATAGTTAATCCACAATCCAAACCAAAGCTCTCTCTACCAACAAAAGCTTAGAGACACAGCAAACCGTTGCATATAAAATTTCATTTTAGTGACTTGGTTAATAGGTATTTAAAGAGGTAGGTCATATAGTAGACTAACAATCCAAAATGGTGCCTTATAATTGGCTAACCTATAATGCAGATAGTACATGAGCAAAGATCCTTTTTTTTAAAGTAATCATTCCAATTAAGTAATTAGCTTGAATTTATCCATTTAGGATATCCATGGATAAAATAATATTATTTCACTTTCGCCACCTTGAAGTAGATCAAATACAAATATATCACTAGCTTGTGCAATATATTTACGTGATAAATTGTACGTTTTTTAATAAATATGGTATATTTAATTTTTCAAAATAATACATTTTATTGTTGGTATGTAAATTGACCATAGAGAGAAACTTACACCTCCGGAAGGGCGTAAGTGGGCAACAGATGTTTGGAATTATGTAAATATAAAACATCTCCATTCATGAGGAGACAAAAGCGATAAACTTAGGTCCAAAGTTTAACTTTACTTAGAGTAAAGCCTTGGTCGGATCTTAGATCTATGAATTCTGCATGCTTTACACTAATTTTGCCCAAGAATTATAAATTGAATAATCCGTGGTTAATTCCTTATAAATTGAGAGATGCTATGGTGTATTTTGTAGAGCATTTAAATCTCCAGTTGTGGGAACCACGTATCATAGGTTAGTATTGAGAACTTTTATCTACAAACAATCTGTATGTTATATATTATTAAAATAGCCTACGTAACAGTATTTATCTGCTTTTATTATTAATTTATATAAGATACCAGCTTTGATGCTCCATATTTTCAAAACTATTGAGTATTTCTAGAGCTATACAGAATTCGTTACGGCATCCGATAATAAATCTAATCATCAGATATAGTACCACAGATGAGACATGAAGATTTTTGTGATTGATTTTACTCATATGCAACTAAATACTTTATGTTTGAACTAGAGTAACCATTTATAAAATGTTTGTGAAACTTTTTGAAATAAGAAAAAAATACTAATTTGGCAAACATTATTAATAACGTTGAATAGTAATGTTTTTCATCAAAAACACAAATTAAAAATATAATAATCTGATAAAAGTTCCTTCTGTTGAGACTAAAGCATAGATTTGTTTATTATTTTCTAAATAGTTTTTTTATTCTATAAATTCAAAATGAAGAAATGGAAGGATCTAGGAAAGATTTTACTCTCACACGTACTTCATACTTATTGCAACATGTTTTGATTCATGAGTACTTTTATTTATCAAATTTAATTTAAAAAACAATCTAAACGTAACAATACCTTCAATTGTCTGTTATTGACATTTATTTTCTGCGTTTAAGTTTCCGGTTAGTTATAGGTTTAATAATGATATAAAATTATACCGAGTCACAGGGGGGTTGAAGTAATTACCAGACAAAATCAATAATGAAAGCAAACACAACCAGTTTTGTGCTTAATGTTTGGTTACGTAATATACTGGAATTATTGCTTCGCATGATACCTTATAAATACCGTTTGGTTCCCATGATGTATTACTGATTTATGTTACACAGAGTAATTAATCCACCGTGGAGACTAAACGAAGTGAACTTCAAGGGAAAACAATAAATTCCCTTAGAGATATATCAGAGTAAATTATTTAATCCAAACTTAAATTAGTTTATTACGTGCTATTTATTGTTATCTATTTTATAAAAGATAATGTATATTTTTGTTTTAACATTTATTCTTAATTGATACTTGTAGTATTTAAATCACTAAAATTATACATTACGATTAAATGTAGAAGACAATTACAATATAATACTGTAAATGTTTAAGAAATTTCTCTATAAAAGTTCTCTATGTATATAAAAATTTAAGCGTTATAGATATCAAACACATTTTTATTTATATAATCGCATAACCATACATATATGTATTTAAAACCATATATATTTTCAAAATATACAAATTTATATATATATATATATATATATATATATATATATATAACAATTAGTAACACAACTCTTAGTAACTTTTCTTGTATTCACTTATCACTTCAACTTTGCAACAACTTCTCAACACTTCAAAGAATCGACTTATACCAAGTAAGATTTTTGTTCAAACTCATTAAAGTGTAAGTGATAAGATATATTTTATTGAATATTTATATATTTTATATTTACCCTAATTATAATAGCCATTTGTTTAATTGTATGTTGAAGGCTGTAAATGTTTTTGTGTAAATAATAAAAAACAAAAATATTCTTATAGATCTTCCTTCACGATACATCAGTGAACAGAGATAACATACAAACTCAATCAAGTGGACTTAGTGAAAAGAAAATTAGAGCATAAAAATGTGATTAGGAGATAAGCGTGTAGCTATATCACAGTTGTTAATGACAAACAGGTGTAAAACAATTAGTCTATACCACTTACATTGTGTTGGTAGTTGTACCTAAACAAAAGCTCTATCTAGTCAGGTTTGCTATTTTGACTGCATCGCATCACATTCATTGTTGCATACGCTTTCAAACTACTGAGCTAAGCACTAACACATGACCATGAGATTATTTATAAAATTACACTCATGCTGTGTACGTTTATTGCTTTAGAATCATATTTACAATAGAAACTCGAATGCGGTTTATTTCCTCATTGTTAGTACGAACACATATAGTTTATGTGAGGCAATTCAAAGTTGATTTCACAATCCAATCAAAACCAAATATATTATCAAATACCTACATTAATATTTTCCAAGCAGTAAGTGAATGGTGTACTTAAAGTACTGAATGTTTTGTCTTTATCTTATAAAACAAAAAGGATGGAAATATTATATTTATTTAAATTTTAACTTTTCAAACCAACATTACATAAGCATTCAATTCAGGGTAATCTTAATTACGAATGAGGTAAAGCCAGCGTTTAAAACGACAATATACGTTGGGAATATCTTTTAAAATATCGCCAGAGTTGTTAAAATCTTTTAAGAGCCAGTCCTGCAATTATAAAATTTGTCCTTATTGTTTCCCCCAATTATATAACTTGGCTAATAAAGCCTTTAAATGTTTACAAACCATTGAGTGTTGTTTGATCCTCTCTTTTTAATGCACCCCTAGCATATGGTGTAAATGTCACACCTATAAACCACATGAAATTATGTAGCAGAAAGTTGCATTTAAGGTATGTTCGTAAAATCATATTGTAAAACTTTGTGAACTCGTTTATTTTTCCATGGATCTAAAATTATCAAGAATAACTTTAGCTCAGACATTCACGGAAGCTATATATATTTTATTATTTAATAACAAACAGTATTCTTCGTGCGTCTGTCCTTTCGAGACGCGTCTGCTGAGAAGCACCAGTAAGTAGAGGTTTTTTCAAAACACTTCAAAATGTACATCCCAACAATTGAAAGACTCAATGTAGAAGTGGTGTTATAAAATACGGATTGATCAAGCCCAATGTATCCATAGCTTCACTTTACATTGCATTTAACAATTCACATGAAATAGCATAGAAATACGGATAAAGAAAGATAAAATCTAATACTCTTTTGGGTGACTCGTCCCATTGAACAAAGTCCTTTTAAATTGCAAAACGCGTCTGATGAGAAATACCAGTAAGGTTATGGGGCAAATAAATAAGTGATTGAACACTTAAAAAACATAAACAACTCTTTCAAATAAAAACATTTTTGTGAAATTTCTGACCATTTACTGAATGTAACATATTCTTATACATATTATTACATCTTTCCATCTAATTAGGAGGTGTAACGTTTATAAGTCACGCTTTCCTAATACATTTTAAACTTGTACACCATGATAAGGGAGATACAATTTCAGCAAGATATTACAATCAGAAATAAAGCCTTTAAAACTTAGCACGAGAATCTAGAAACTCATTCCGTATTTTCTCTAGCTTTTGTTCCTTAGTTTCCTTATTAGCTTCCTTATTTAATTAATATTTTCCTCAACATTTTAGCCAGTCTACGATACTTTTTTGACCAATATCAAACAAAGAAATTACTACAGTATCAAAAATTAATAAATAAAAACCAAACTTGAGAGGGAACTAAAAACGGGTAAACAATCATAAAAAATATTGAAATTTTGTAAATAAATATAAATGGTTAGTCTTTCCTTTTCTAACGGCAAGCGTTTTGATACCATAAATATCATAGCGTTTTGATAGCGTAGCTATCATAAATAAATTCCAACCTATACAGGAAAGTCAAACAAAATTTAAGTGAGCAAAGGGGTATAATCATGAGAAGTAATTCACCCTTAGGTTACACCAAGTATGCCAAAAAAGTTTTAGTTACATCATTAGTTTAAAAATTATACACATAACTTTAGTATGTCTCGTGCTATAAGTATAGGAAATACAAGTACCAAGGAATTTTATCCATACAGGCTTTCAAATGCCTAATTTTATGTGCTGAACTAATGACCTATTCTTTGTACATAAGTTAATTCGAGTTCCTAGTCGTTTCTTCCACAAATCGAACAGGAGAATATTTCTTATTTGTTATGGAAAAACGTCTTTGTCTTATAAATGGTTTCCAATTTGTTTTTAAAAATGATTTAAATTCCTTCTATTCGTTCTCACTTTCCCTAAATACTTTTGCTTATATATGAATTTTTAATCTTTAATAAAATACTTCTCATTCATTCACACTTCTTTTAATATGAGTGATTAATACTTGATGGTAACACATTTTTTCAAATAACATTTCAATAATGAAATATATTTAATTAATTTTAGTTTTGTGTGGGTGAAAAACTCTACACATAAGGGGCAAGATAGCCTATAGCTTACATATTTATAAGTAGCATAGTAAATAACATAATCAATAGCGTAATAGAAGTAAAATAACATGATTTGTGAGGAAAAGATATTATATTACTTTCAAATTTGCCAAGGGTTTTAATGTTTCTATAATGCAATAAAGGAATGCTGTAAATTTTACATGAGGTGAATTTTAAAAAAAATGTATTTGCTACATTCCACAGTATATTTGTTGTTTTTAATTATTTTACAAACTCTCCTTTATATTGTTATACGAAATTGAGGGGAAACCATTTAAGCGGAATTTAATATAGACAGACAACTGATATAAGCTTGATAAATGATGTTGTACATTTAGATGAAATGAGTTAATAAGGTAGGTTCACAGTCATGCCCAGTTTATAGTTTAGGTGTTATAACACTGATAAAAAGTTTGCGGATGACTGAATTATAATGAATCAATTCAAATTCAAATTAGTTATGTTTAAAGTTCTAAGTATGTTTTTTCAATCTCTCATAGAAATATTCAAGATTGCATTACCTGAATGAATAAACATATATTTAGTATTATGATTTTGGCATGATCTCAGAGGTATTTTACGTTTTAGAGTATTCAGCTGTATTCTTTAACCGTTTATACTGTAGGATTCACTTGGTATGTACATATCTCGTAGCAGAAGTACATTAAGCAACAACCTACTTAATTCCTCCTATCCTCTGGTGTTAAAACCCTCAGATTCCGGTGGCCTGTGGTCAGCTCCACCATTATTCGGAAATATAGCCCACTCAGATAGACCAGAAATTAGCCCCAATCAACTCCCCACTTTTACAGCTCAAGGACGCACTTCTATCTTCGATCCATCAGGGAAAGATTACCCTGTTTGATTATCGTCTTCCCCCACGTTTTTTTTCATGTTTCATTGCGAGTGGCAGTGATTTATACTGAAACTATATCCACTACATCTATAAATAGAAGTTCATACCTTCTGATAGTTATCTTCCACAAGCCGAGGCAACAGTCGGCGTTTGTTCACATTGGTTGCGATCGAGGAAAAGGCCAAGTGCGACCACGGCACGGTGATGGCGGTGCCATCCTCTCTTGTCGCTGACCCAGTCCTTTCTTCATGGCTATTGCTCCAATGCATTGCATTTTTCACCATATTTCATTGCATTTTAGTTACACTCTACTTTGGTTAACAAACCACTTTTCCAGCGACTTTGATTGTATCACCTGTAGAAGATAAGGACCAGAGATTCATGCCCTCGGATGCGCAGTGCCGTCTTAACAAAGGTATCCAAGCGAGACACTTATTCCTAAGAAATATTTTAATACAAGGTTTATTACGAGGGCTTAAATTTTTTTTTTTATTATACTGACAGTATTTTAAACTATAGTTTTCCCAACGATAAAACTTATATGTAGACTATGTATTCTGTATGTAATGTACTTGCAACATGGTGTGGCTTTTTATAACCACTTATGTAAAAGGGTAAATGTTACTAAATGCGGAAAGTAATGTTAAGAATAGTTTCTTAACCCAACTCTCTCCTCCATCCTTGGTAGCTGGCCTACTTGTGGTCAAGTACAGTTAAATGCCTAACCCTCTAAGAGACTAAATTTTAAATACATTATTTATAAGTTGAATTTATAATTATTAAATGGCTTACTTTATAATAGACCCAATTTTTATAAGAACCAATGACACGTAATAAACTAATTTACTTTTCGAATAAATATTTTAGTCTAATTAATCTCTAAGGGACTTTTATGTTTTTCACTTGATGTTCTCTCCATCTCAGCCTCGTCTGGGGATTAATTACTTTATATTATATAAAATAATAATACATGAGGGAAGCCGAACGGAGGTGGCAATAATCCCAGTTTATTGCCTAATCAAACACTACGCACAAAACTGATTGTGTTTGCTCTCATTAATTATATTTCTGGTAATTACTTCATCGCACCTGTTACCTGCTGTAATTTTATGTAATTATTATGCTTCCAATAAACCGTCGACTACTAAACAGAAAATACATTGAATAACAGTAATTTAAAAAAATTATAAATTTTAAATTCATTTTGAGGATTAATTTGATAAATACAATTTTATTATAAACACGTGACAATATGTACGAAATAAAATGTAAAACTACAGCCCTTGTAAACTAAAGAATCCAATCGAATCTAGTAAAATTGTAACATTTTAATGAAAAGAAGGACAAAATAGCAATTCTAGTTGCATTCATATATTTTTAGTAATTTTATTGGTATTGGGAGATTTATATATTTAAATTTTATGTTGAAAGGAATTAGTTACAAAATAATAAAAACAAATATACGCTCTTCGGGAGGAGAAACAATACCTGATTTTTTCCTGGTTTTCCTGATACAAAAAACATAATTAAGTAAGGTTATTAGTAAATATTGTTTGTTAACAACGAATTTTCCTCATTAAACAAACTTACAAACATTTTTCAAATTTGAATTATAAATATACTTATTTCCCTTACTATTAGGAATATTTCTATATATTTGATTACAGTTTTTGCCTTCCCTAACGTTACATTATTCTAATGTGTTGTCAAGTTTCGGAGTTTGAACTCAAAGTATGAACGAACATTGTCAAAATTTTGAAAATGGAATCACTCAAAAGCGTCAAAAGAGGAGAATATTGTACCGTTGGGAAAGCAGAAACCTGTCGTTAAATCAATATTTTACAAATTGTTGCTCTAATACAAAACGTAGAATCTATTTAGTTACATCTAAATAAATCAAGTCAGAACTATCTACATCTCTTACGTATGTTACAATATCTGATTTCGGATACAATATTTTGTTAATTGCTCTACAGAATTTTGAATTAGTTTAAAATTTAAATTGGAAATATGGAATAGTAAAAATGTTATTCTATGTAAAACAAAAATAATAATAGCAGGTAATCAGTGTTAGGAAATGCATTTTAATATACTCGAACATATAGATCGTTTGTAAACATATGTTTTCAATATCAGCCTATAATAAGAGGTTCCCACAGCTGAGAATTTAAATGCTAGAAAATAAAACATAGCGGCTTCCGTGTTATAAGAGATTAACTACGGTATATTCAATTGTCAGGAATTCCGGAAATTCCTGGGCAAAATTCGTGTAAAGCAAGCACAATTCATAAATCTAAGATCCGACCAAGGCTTTACTATGAGCAAAGTTAAACTTCAGAGCCAAGTTTGTCCCTTTTATCAAGAATGGAACCAGCGACGGAGATGTATTATGTTTACATAATTCCAAACATCTGTTTGCCAACTTACGCACTTCCGGAGGCAAAACGTTCTGCGTTTCCCTAAATTACATTCAAGCATTAAACATTTCGACAAATTAAAGAAACCATATTTTGAAGATTAAAATTGAATAAATCACGTAAATACACTGTACAAGCCATTGACATGTTTATTACCTATCATATTTACAGGAAAATAAATTATTATGATTTTATCCAAGGACATCCTAATTGCATATGTTCACTTTTTCACTTAATTCGAATCATTGGTTAAAATACCCTTGCTCAATTAGTGTTTGCATTAGATGTAGGTCATTTATTAGTAACCATTTGTTCACCAGAAGTAAATCCTCCTCCAATAAATTACTTTAAGGGAGGACGATAAAACGAAATTACATATGAAATGTTTTGCTGTGTTTCTAAGCAAGAAGCTGTTATTGGTAGAGAGAGTTTAGAAACAGATTGTGGATTATTCATACGAGCAAGGCAGGGACTTCTTATCTTTGTATAAAATATTAGTAAATATTCGTTTCCTATATAGAATTGGATTTCCGTTCAGTAAGCGTGTAAGGGTGGATATAAAATGTCATAGGAAGGGAATGAGTCTTTTTTTAAAAAATGGGGAGTGATTATGTAAGCAAATTTCCTTGGGCCTATTGTAACCACAGTGACGTATTTACTATTGAATTCTATATATTGCCTTTCTTTTTACTTCCCACCTAAAATATCTAATGCAATATAATATATCCTATTCTCTTTCCCCTGTAGCTGTGTGGAGCGTGGTCCCTCCAAACCCTGTTTATGTAAAACCAAATCATAAGTTGCAATGAGATGGAGAGAGGTAAACAGACGTGAGCCTCGACACGAGAGTTAGGGAGTGTAAATACGCGGGGACAAACGTGATGGGTTCATGCAGAGCTGACGCAGGTTCGGGTAAGACGGGATAAGGCCGATAGTGAAATATACAGCTCGCTAAGCCTTTTATCGCATTTATTTTCCTTAAATTGTCACAGAGATGTTTGGAGTAAGGAGCAAAGTCAGTCTCCTCTAGTTGTATTTGTTGTTCAGAGTTAAATTGTTTTATAGTTAAATTTGTATATACAGACGTCTGTATACACCACTTAATTTTCTATATCAGTAAAAATATAATTATTGTCTAGTAAATGTTTTCATTTCTCATGATATTTTCCAATATTTTCTTATTGCCTCCTTCTTACGAACATCGTTGATTATTGAGCTCTATGGGCACATTAATTATTCGCCCTTGATTAATGACAAAATTATCCTAATATCTAACAAAACAATATACAACAAAAATATTAACAATAATACCTATCCCACTAAGTAACAAACTATAACAAAACAAATTTAATTAACGATATACCGTATTTAAAATATTTTTGCAGAATATAGTAAGAAGAAATCTATTTAATCACAGACGGACAAGATTAATTTAGAAAGGAAAATGGCAATGAAGAACGTTTAAGTGAACAATAGCGCAAATTTATAGGTTGGCGGAATGATTATCGTGCACCTGACGTACTAAAGAAAATAATAGTCTACAATACAAAGATTGAATATATGTTTTGGAGGACAATTGAATAGCTCTAGACATTATTTTGGAAATGTCCTTGTAGGGATACGTTTACACAAGAGAGAGAATTGAGATCGGAGTTGAAATGAGGAAAATGATCGAGAAAAATGTAAGGGTGGAAAACGGATAAAACCTCTGAATAGCATTAGAATTAGAAGTATTATAAAAGGTTTTGGGATATGTGAGAAAAGCGACGTCCTTAAATTTGGTGAAAAACACATATGCCGAGCGTATTTTAATCTAGTAAACATTTAACAGTAAAACCCAATCCTCCAATAAAAAAAAATTCTAATTACCGAACCACATGTTTCAGCAACTATGCTGCGATCATCAGTGGTGATCAAGTACTCATTCGTTAAAATTCATTCCAACCAAGTTTGACGACCTGTTTGTTAAAAGGGTTAGGTGTCAGAATTTTGTACTCACGGGCTACTGCTATATATAGATCTCACAATCCGAACACAAAACCAAATGATGATATATTTTACTTATATTAATTATAAGTGCCACAGTAAAAACATAGATTATAGTATAAAGTGGTAATACACAAGAAGTTGTAACAGAAATGGACGGCTGAAGAGAAAACATTCTTAACAAATGTAGTTAAAAGAGGTTTCAATAGATTATATGTAATGTAGATAATATTGAAAGAATGATTTTTCAAGATTTAAAATATTAAAAAACACATTTATATATATATTTCATTTTGTGTAATAGTGATATTATACGAGATTACACGACCATCGGCTTAAATATAAAACGTGATTGTTTATAATTTAGGCAAGAGTAGGTGGTTGGCAAAATAATTATTAAATCATAATCTCTTCAACAACCACAACGTTTAACATGAAGTTTCGCACACGGTCAATACTAAGGAAACACTATGCTTAGCGATGACGGCAACATATTGAGGAGATGAATTATTTCATTTTCTATAAATATATAACTACAAAAACTATAAACAAAAAATTTACATTAACAACACACTCTCTCTCTCTCTCATACACGCACACACTCACGCGCGCGAAATATAGATTTCTTTTATTAAAGTAGACATTTAATATATTTTTTTAAAAATATTTGTTAACTCTAAGACTCTCAATCGAAAGTGTGCTGCTGTATAAATAGCTTTGGGGGCTTACTCTACAAGAGCAGAAGCGGAGTTACACGGAAGATAACGATGTAACACCTAGTACAGTCTCAGCCAATGAATAACGCTCAATCCTAACAGAAGAAAGTACAGCACGCTACTAGAAATCATGTTTAAAATAAGTTATTGTTTATCTTTAAACAACCAATAAAATCATTTTTTTATGTCTTGATTTTCTATAGTTAAATTTGAATTCCTAATTTTCTTCATTTGTGCTATTTAACTCTAACATCTGACTTTCTACATTCGTGAATTCTTGCTGGTTAACTTACAAAAATAAAAGACTGATACATACACTCAAAGTTAAAGTTACCTGAGGACAATGGCCTAAGAGTATAATTTAAATAATATAGGTTTTGCATTTTCTTTATAGGAGACGTTTGTTTTCAAACTACTAAATGGTTTATGTTTTAAACGACCTCATGTTTTATAAAAATTATTATATAATATTTTATTGCAAACAAACGCTGTTAGCATTACGATAACAACTAGATTTTCTTAGGGTTGTAATGCAGATTATAACTTACTATTGTATTTCTTTGAAAATACTTATTTAGTCTCACAAACAATTTATCTCTTGAATTTACTCTGTTCAAGATTTTCTCTTCAAAATAAGTCAGCAATAAACGTTTGACAAGAAATCATAAATTATATCACATACGTAGATCCATATGTAACCCATAACAAACAGAAATATATCTTGTAACATATGTGTTTGTAACCTGTAAAATTTATTACCGTTACAACAACCGAAGGAAAAAACTTTATCCAGCGTAACCTTGCGAACGCAGGTGTGATTTGTGGTTGACACACATTTAAAGACGTTTTTAATGCTACAGGGCAGGTCATTTCAATATGCAAATTTATTGGTATATTAGTCTTACCAACTGGACAGCTACCAATTAACCCAACAACGTCAACCTTATCGTTACCAATTTTATTTACTTGCTCCCGTCATAGAAACCATATAACCGTTTATACCACAAGAAAAAAATAGCCTATGTTACTCGGGAGACTGTAAAACAGAAAACACATTTATAGCTACATGTACAGAAAATTTGAATTGTGAAAAACATTATGTTTATGTAGTGAGAGCTACATAAATATTTTTTATCAGATGCTTCTAAGAATATTTTAATTTCAAATAATGGACTAAAACAAATAATCTATTTGTATCGTTATATTGCGCTATTACTATAAGTACCTAACAAAAGTTATATAATTTCTTATGTTTATTAACCTATCAAAACTGTTTAGTCATAACCTCTTATCTTAACAATATAAAATAAATAATGTAACATAACCTGTGTGTTAAGAATTATCTTCTATGTTTTAAATCATAACGTATAACATAAAACCAGATGTTGCATTAATTCTTATGTTATCCTTTAATTCACTTTGATGTGACTCACAGTGTACCCTGACATAAGTTATACTGACGCCAAATTGTACGTTTAACTCCATCCAATAAGTTTTTGTAGGCGTTGCTGAAAAGGTTGATTTCATTTTTTACAATAATTGAAAAATTGAGAAGGAGAGAGACAGAAATTATTGCATAAATATTACATGGTTGGAATATATATTGTTTTTAACATGAAAAGAAGAAATAAATAACACACTGTGTTTTAAATTCTAAACAATACATTTGAAAACATATGCTTCATCAGAAATGCATCCATCACTTATATAGAAACATATTCTGTAAAATATATACGACACAATCCGCCACGTTTATGGGACGTGCAGAAATGATATAAAATATCCAGACCCCCTACAAACATCATCACAGTGGCGGGAATGCAGAAAAAGGAATATTTAGAATAGCTTTGCGATATTACAACAAAGTTTATATATTGCTATACACAAGACGTTCGTGGCGGGACATCTAGTAAATGGAGCGATTGACGTCATGGTTAAAGTACGATTAGAAATACACAATATCAAGAGCACAGTACTACGATATATTACAATTAATAGGTTGGCAAAAAATAAAAATAACACAAAAATAATCAAAACTTACTTAGGTACGTCTAGTTTGTAAATAATTCTATTCTAAATTGTTTTTTGTTATAGGGTACTCTGATGATGACGATATGGTCACCGAAATGGACATAAGCTTTAGACTTAAATAACTTGTAAAATTTGTTATTTTTAATTAGATATTAGTTATTATTCTTTCTGGTATTGGAGTTTTACCAATAATGTTTGTGTACCTTTAAGAACTTGGTTTGTGTATTTATTTTCATACACATAACGTGCAGATCTGAATAGATTGTTAAAACCATTGTCAAAAACAAACAATATACACTTTTAAAAAAACCAATTCCTACTTAAATCAAGATCAAATCTATTTTAGTATCTTTTTGTTTTATAATTACAACTAATATTAATGTGTATATAAATATGTCAAAATAATAATATTAATTGATAAAATAGGAAGTGAAATTTCTTGAAATTTTTCAATTTTATTTCTATGTATGACTTTGGAGTATAATTTTTGTTATTACTATTTAGAAGCTTTCACTTTTTCGTCGCTTGCATTATCTTGTAGTTTCATTTCGCTTCCTTGCTCATTGTCCGTTTGTAACGCATGTTTCAGTTTGTTAATCCAATTTGTCTGTTTATAATATCGTTTTCATTAAAACAGCATTATTTCTAAATATTCTGTTCTGTTCTAAAGTATTCTTTTCTAAATATTCCTCTGTCTGCATTCCCGCTACCGCGATGACGTTTGTAGTGCTTCTGGGATTTTTACATCATTTCTGCACTTCCCTTAAATTGGCCGAACATGTGTCTTGTTGTAGGTTTTGGAGAACATTCTTCAAATTATTACATAAATAGAAATACGGGTTTTCATCTATGCAAACATACTTTATTTATTAATGCAATGTTTCGGCTACTAGTCCTTTGCCCTCATCAACCCTATTGCTATAAAAAACAAAGTCTTTCTTTTAATATTACTAAGTTAGTAGAGCTATAAGGAAGTCGGATGTTTGATGTTTTGCCTCCTCATATCACACATTTGTATGATCAATGTAAGGACTTTGTATTTTATAGCACAGCAAGCTTGATAAGGAGCAAAGAACCATTTACCGGTTTATTAAAATAAATATTTTTGACCCGATTATAAACTGTATTCTTATTTATTTAATATTTTATTCTAGTGCTTAAATAATCATAAATGTTTTATTGTATGTTTTGAGTAAATTGTATTTCTTACGATTTTTGATATTTTAACGAACGGAACGAAATAAAATGAATCTTTTGTAACATAGGAAACCAATTGTCTTGTTAATGCTTCTTTTCATGTTAAAATATTAATAGAATTAGAAACCAGCTGCGAAGGTTTTCTATTACTTCCTTTCCAAATCTCCAAATCCTTTAAAAGAATTATGGAAACATTATTACGTTTGTATTCATGATTTTCTAAATCACAAAAGGAAAATTTAAGTATACCTTTTATATACTTGTTGATGTCTTGGATGAAAGTGATCTTTTTTAATTAACATTTTACCAACATCAAGCGTGTATCTATGGCAATTGTTTTTCTTAGAAATATAGCAACTTAGGTACAAGATATGTATGTTGCATCGAAGCTAGATAGCCGAATGTTGAATGTTTGACCCATTGGTACATCGTAGTACTAAACCCTGCTGGGAGTGTAAAGTGTAAAGGTATGTATAATGTAGGCATTATGTCGTCTCGTGTGTCAACCTGAATAGCGGGGGAGGGGCGGAAATTGTAGCAGACACTGAATAAATGTAATCACCTGTGTTGTTTGACAGCATCTATATGTCTTTCAAGAGAATAAAAGAATATTCTTGAATAAAAAGAATAGTTGAATTGAATTTTTTTTTAAATCTACATTTGACAGATAATTTGAAAGATTCACTAATAACAATTTGTAACACTACACAAAAAAAATCCGTTTTAAAACTACAAATTTGATTCTAATTAAAAGTGGAATAAGTTTAGTGTATCCATGTATATAACACTACTAACTGGATTTAATAATCGATTTTCATTTAAAAAAAAAACACTAATTGTGTCGACGACGCTCTAAATCGAATAAATAAATATTATAATTTGTACAATTTATTTAACAAAATTTATTTTGAAATTTTATTTTAACAAATACCTCATTGTTTTTCTCATCTGTAGTTGGTACCATAAAATTAGTTAATTATAACATAAGGCTAATATTGGTTTTGTTTTGAGTACAACAGGTCCTATAAATTATCATAACACAACAATGTCCAATAATCAAAGTAACGTAAACTCCGTGTAAAACAGCTGCTCTACAGCATAACCTATAATCAGCTGTTCTTTGAAATCATATGTTACCATTTGTAGAGACCAGAGGAAAAATAAAAGGGTTTATTTATTTAGTTGTTTTTATTAGTTCACAATCACCTGATACAAATCTTGTACACATTTTTGATCGTTAATAAAATACGTTTTTATTCTACCAGTCAAGTTGTAATACATCTTGTGTAACCTATAGGGGTAGATAACTGATGATAATAAAGTTTTTTCAAATATTTATTCAATAATTAAATTACAAAAATCAAGAGGATCTACGTAGAAATCAAACTGAGTATCTAAATGTTCAAAGTCTAGGGCTTTTTGTAAATGAACCAACTTCATATAGCTAGAAATAAACTTCTCAAAGATCTATATAAAAAACTTCCATTGTATAAACTTAAATTGTTTCAATGGTTATCACATAATATCATAAATAATGTTCTAAGATTAAAAATTGATCGAACAATGGTTTACAAACGAACAATGCAAAATGAAACAAAAAAGGAACTACAAAACAATGCAGGCAACGAAAAAAAACGTATAAATAGTAAGAAAATAAAACAGTATAAAAAAATGTAAAACTGCGAGAAAATTCACTTTATATGATACCATTTAATGTTATTCTGGCTTATGTATACACACACACACACATTCTCATAAAAGGTTAGGGAACAAAATTATTGTAATCTAAGATATCTTTATTATGCATGTAACTATGAGAATTTAAAAATAAATGTCTTTTTTCTAAAAAATAAACCCATTTTGACATATTTTCCCTAGCGCCTTCATTTATTTTAAGTTGTAATTGTTGTATGAAACACGCACACACCCACACATAATGTGTATGTTGTTTGTATGTATGTATGTTTTAATATAATATAATGCAATGTTATGAATTGCAATATAATAATAATATATCTAAATAGCCGTGTTAGATAGTATCTATCTAAGCGTGAACAATCTCGAATATTTTATCTTTAAGCATTTTTTGTGTTCAATCACGCCAAAAGAAATATCCAAATAAACCGAAATTGCTCGGTAATAGTTGAGTTTTTATACCTCAGTGATAAGAGTAATCAAGGGAAAACGCCGTAATAAAACCTTCCTAAATATATCTTGCGTAGCGTTTCGCCCGGTAGAATCTTACCACTTTCACGGTGAAATACTGTGTTATGGATAACATGATCCCGAGGGGCCCGTTAAGGCTACGGAAGCAAGGAGCTGGAGGTATTAATCAAACTTTTTGTCAGACCTTGGGTCTAAACTGTTGACACGGTTTTCAATATACTTAATCCTGGAAATAAGGTAACTGAATAAAGGTGATAATCAAAGGGCCATGTATTGATTATTATTCGCAGTTGCTTCATGCAATAATAAATATTTAATTATATTTTTTAGACATAGATGACAGCTAAGAGAATAATTGTAAAGTTGTGTTTAAATATTAGGTTTTATAAAGATGAAACCAAGTCAATGATTTCTTTTAATGGAGGTAACACTGATATGGACGAAATGTGGTACGTTGATTAATTCCAGAAAATTTCACATCAAACAGTAAACATGAAAACAGGAAAGCTCTACAAGTAGCTGATAGTTCGAGACAGATAATTCTGTTTTAAATAAACACATTATCTAACAATTATAGATTCGTAAATACAACGAATAGACTTTGTAGTTCAATACGCATATACGTAACTGACTTATTACGCATACAAAACGTCGAAATTACGGTCTGCTTTTAGCTCATGTGTGTAAGGCTAATATGTTTCTACGAATGCAATAGTTAGCACGTAATCTCCATTTGTGAGTCTAGGGGAATACACTGACCATTCGTCTAAGCTTCTAGCATCTCTATCTACCCAATCAACGCTCTACCATTGCAAAAATATAAAAATAAATAATAATATAGTAAATCATACTGTAACAATAAACAATAACAATACCATAAATAGCAATTAATAAAATACCATTAAAAGTAATATATTAATAAAAAAAGATAAACCTAACAATATAACAATAATAAATATTAACAATACAAAAAAATAGGGTTTCAGTATATAAAAAAGTAATAATAAAATAGCAGAAATAAAAAAAAACATTGGGTGAATATTAAAAAAGCAATAATTATAACATTAAATATGTACGCAAAATACACACACACAATGAAAAATATAAATGTATGAATTAAAATTCATAAATATGGAAATAAAAAAAAAATTTGAAATATGATATTTTGTTTGTTAAGGAGGCGCAATGGCCTTGGCATCGCCTATAAATATGAATTTTTCTAAGGAGGCGCAATGGCCTTGGCATCGCCCCTAACAACACCTTTTTTTTTTTTTTTTTTTTTTTTTTTTTTTTTTTTTTTTTTTTTTTTTTTTTAAACTTGGGAGCGGGTTTGAATTGCCCGAAGCACTGCTACCTTAAGGTATATTGTACTTACCTCCCTGATCTAGTCAAATAACCCCTTCCCTCTTACCAGGTTTAGGAGTTTCCTGACTAGAGTTTTACCTTCAGCATCCACCAAAGCAGTTCCATCACCAAAGAGGTTGAAGCGCCTCTCAGCGAGTACTCCACATCTGTAAATAATGTGTGTGGCAGTCTCCTGTTCCTGCCCGCACAATCTGCACACTGGTTCATCCTTGTAGATACCCATTTTATGCAAATGTTTCCTTAGTCCACAGTGTCCCGTGAGTAGTCCTGTGGCTATCCTTAATTCCTGCCTAGACAGATAGATGAGACTCTTCTGCAGCCCCAAGGAAGGTCTCCTAAGGGTTAGCTTACTGTATCTCATCCCTTCGGCCCTGATCCAGTGCTCACAGTGTCTTTCAGCCATCCACCTTCGCACTGTCATCCTGACCATGGATTTGGAAATACCCAAAGCAGGTTCCGGTCCAATCAGGGGAGTCGAGGACCCCTCCCTGGCCAGCGCATCTGCGGCTTCATTTCCAAGTATTCCCCTATGCCCTGGCACCCAACCAATCTTGACTTGATTGTGCCTTGCCAGAGCTTGTAGGTTAATTAGGCACTCCCTGACTATGGCCGAGGTGACCACGTGTCCGTTTAGTGCCTTAATTGCTGCCTGACTGTCGGAGAAAATAGCAATCCGGGCCCCATGTGTTTCCCTTCTCGCTATCTCTCCCAGACAGGCATTTATAGCATATACTTCGGCCTGAAAGACAGAGGTATGCCTCCCCAAGGAAAAAGCTAGTTCTACCCTTGGGTTTTTACAATACACCCCCGCTCCAGTGCCGAAGTCCATCTTGGAGCCATCTGTGTACCAGATCTGAGCTCCCGATGTTAATGTCCCTGACCATTCCATCATAGTTTGGTGGACCTGGTCAGGTGCAAACATTCGAGTAATGTGGTCGCTGCCCATTTCCAAGACGGGTTCTTTGACCACACACTCGATACTCATATGTCCCGAGACATCTTGGAGGTTAGCCCAGTTGCTCGAGTTGCGCAATCTCCATGCCGCTAGCCTCGCCTCTCCCCTAAGGACAAGCTCAAGGGGAGGGAGGTTAAGCATTACTTCCATTGCTGCGCCTGGTGTAGTTGACATCGCTCCCAGTGTGCACAGACAGGCCAATCTCTGGATAGAGCTCAGTTTAGCTCTTGTCTGTGCCTGGTTGGCCTTTGTCCACCACACCAGAGCTCCATAGGTAATCATAGGTCTTATCACCCTCAGATACATCCAGTGCATCATTGATGGCTTCAGTCCCCATTTCTTACCCACCATTCTTCTCACAGTCATCAGTGCCCTTTTGGCCCTGTTACCTGTCCTCTCAAGATGTGGATTCCAGGTGAGTTTCCTGTCCATAATAACTCCCAGGTACTTCACCTCCCCCACAAACTCAAGGTATTCACCAAACAAGCGGGGCATCCTGGTCGTCAGATCTTTTCGCTGTCTGGTGAAGTTAATGAGAGCAGTCTTTTTTGGATTTACCCTAAGGTTCTCCTTTTTACACCACTCTTCAATCAGTCGTAGAGGATTTCTGATTACCTCAAGGACTGTATCAGGGAATCTGCCCAGGATCAGGACAACTATGTCGTCCGCATATCCTAGACAGAAGTAACCCTGTTCATTCAGGAGTTCAATAAGGTTGTCAACCACTAGGCACCACAACAGAGGAGAGAGAACCCCCCCCCCGTGCACAGCCTAGACTTGTCTCCGCCCTTCTGACCTCCCCTGCCACCTCTACAGAAATGCTTCTGTTTGTTAACATGGAACTTATCCAACCACAAGTGGTCACATCCACTCCATGACGTCTTGCACCACTTACCATCGTCTCCACTGAGGGGTTATTGAAAGCCCCTTCAATGTCGAGGAAGGCACCTATGGCACAACCTTTCTTAGCGATCATTTGCTCAATCCTACCAACCACTTGATGGAGAGCTCCCTCGCAAGATTTCCCCGGTTGGTAAGCATACTGGTTCCAATGCAGTGGTTTGATAGCCAAAGCACCCCCCCCCTAATATGCCTATCAACCAGTTTTTCAAGTCCCTTGAGAACAAAGGACATGAGTGTGATAGGTCTGTATCCTCTCCCTTCCGATTGGTTACCGGTGGGCTTAGGTATAAAGACCACCTTACTAGATTTCCAGGCTGCCGGCACATGCCCTAGAGCAATGCTTAGCCTGTATAATTTAGTAAGTACCAGCACCAGCATATCCATTCCCTGCTGCAGCAGCACAGGATAGATCCCATCTGGACCTGGAGATTTGTAGGGTTTAAAAGTGCCAACAGCCCATCTTACCCTTTGTGGAGTTACTATCCTCCTTGCCACTTCCCAGTCCTCCCTCTTACCACGTCTTGTGGAGAGTTTGGTAACCGGTTCAGTGTCTGCTCCCCCAAGTTTCCTCAGGGTACTGGAAGGGAAATGTGTCCTGATTAATTCTTCCACAGTTTCCCCTGCCGTTTTTGTTAAATTTCTCAGTGGGGTTCTTAGCATCCCCACCGGGTTAACTGGGTCCTTAGAGAGCACTTTATACAGTCGTGCCCCTTCCCGAGTTTCGTCAATCTCATGACAAAACTCCTTCCAGGACTTCCTGCGCGCTTCTCTAATTGCCCTGTTGTATTCGGTTAGTGTTTTCCTATACAGGTCCCACTCCCCGTTCTTTTTTGCTCTATTAAAGAGTCTCCTGGTGGTCTTCCGAAGTTTGGCTAGCTTCTTGTTCCACCATGACGGATCCCCTACTTTCCTCCCCTCACTGAGAGGGCAGTTATCGGTAAAGGATTCTATTATAGCCTCGCCAACCAATGTGGCAGAGTCTTCTAGCTCTCTCCTCCCACCATACTCCAATCCAGCCTCCTCAATCCGAACACCCAGGTCCCTCCTGTAGGAGTCCCAGTCTGTTCTTCTTGGATCCCTGGTTGGGCGAAGCATGGCTGGATTTAGAGAGATATCATACCTAATATGTCTGTGATCAGAAGAAGATGGTTCATCCGACACATGCCAATTTAGTACATACCTAGCCATCTGGTTCGATGCCACCATAATGTCCAGGATCTCCTGTCTGGCCCTAGTGACAAACGTCGGCTCTTCCCCCTGATTTAAGACTAGTAAGTTCTTAGAGCTAAGATAAGCTAAAAGTTCCTCACCTCTAGTGTTTGTACCTGTACTACCCCACGAAGTGTGATGGGAGTTAGCATCCATCCCCACCAGCAGCTCCTCATCCACAGCCCCGCAGTGCTCGACCAGGCTCCTCAGCTCTTGTGTTGGTAGAGCCCCCGCGCAGTCAAAGGGGAGATATGCCGTGGCCAGGTTCAGCCTCTTCATCCCCCCCTCCGCCCGCAGCTCTACTGTCACTGCTAACAAATCCCTGCAACAGAAGTTCGTTAGTACAAAAGCACACAACCCCCTCCTAACCAGGATACACGTCCTGGGAACACCGGAGTCCTTATCATACAACAACTTACCTCCAGATGTCGCCAGCCCGCATATTTTTCCTCCAGAAATCCATGGTTCCTGGATGAGCACCAAGTCCACCTCTCCCCTGTCCAGCATCCTACACACGACAGCACTGGCCGCCCTGCTATGCTGTAGGTTCACTTGGAGGATCTTGATCATTTTTCCTGCCTACTCTGCAGTTGCCTGGGTTCGCAGAGCAGCCCCAGGACTAGAGAGCACCTTGAACGTGGCCTGTCTCAGCCCCACGTTCACCCTCAGGTTGCTGTTCCGCAGTGCCCTGAGGGAGCCCTCTCCTATATACAAGATCAGGGTAAGACCTGCATCCTCCCTTTTCCTGGCAATCACCTTCCAAGTATCCTGAACAACCCCAGGGTTCTGGGTTTTGACCACCTTCAGAATCTCTTCCGGCTCCTTGTCATTGTAGGGTTTGGGCACCCACATTGACACCTTTGCGACGCAAAAGATCTCCTTGGGTGGCCCTGCCCTCAACTTTACCCCCTCGCTCAGGGTGAAGCTTGGCAGGACCCGAAGGACCCACTCCAGGCTCTCCCGTGAGGAGCATACGACATTTAGAGCTCCCCTCTCTAAGTATGCTGTCCTAAATCCTCTATCCCCACTCTCCGCCTCAGCGGACAGCAGTTCCGAGAAGAACAGCTCCTCCAGCTCCAATGCCATCTCTTCCGAGAGTTGTCTCTCAGGGTAACTAACTGGGACAATTGCTAGTTTTTGCCTGAGAGTATCGCCGTATGTGCCCGAAGACACTCCAGCGTCCCCCCCTTGTCCCAGTTTCACCTTCTTCATTCCTCCCTTCACTGGAGAGGGGTTGGATGTCTCACTCCTAGGCCTTTTTGACTTGCTGGGGTTTGGCGCTCTAGGTTGCTTTCTTCCCTGTTGCACCTCCCTCCTCACAACATCCAAGCCCTGGACTTTGGCAGACTCAGCTCGGTTTTGGCCTCCCCTCCGTTTTTTCAGGGTTGTTGGCCCTCCCGCTGCTCTCGCCTGTTCTTTTCGGAGCCTCCTTCTGGCCGCTCCACTCATTCGCTTTCTCCGTAAAGAGAGCGTACTCAACTCTGCAGCCACTTCACCGGTTTCTGCAGTCGGCAGCTTAACAGCCGCCCCCGCACCCCCAGTGATGGTTGCCGTTGGCATCTCTGCTACAGACCCACGGTTTGCCAACTCATTGGCTCCCGCCGTCTGTGCAGTCTCAAAATTATCTTTTGTATTTTTCTGGTCCATAAACGTCCCACGAGTATGGGGGAAATAAAAGGTCGACCAGAGCAGAGCCCCCATTGCCCTGGCAAGACAACATACAATGAGGTTTTGTCTGGTTCCTCAAGGGGATCGTTTGGGACTGCATTTTATACCCTGCAGCCATTCATCCTTCGGCACGATGCCTTCCACCTTGGATTGGGTATTCAGTCACTGACCTTGAAGTACACCCCAAGTTCAGGACATTATTAACTGCTCAGATGAACAGCCTGCTTTACTCTCTTTTTTACAACTGTGTCGTTTGGGCAGTTTCCCGCCCCTACTTCACTGTCGCATTGCCCTTGGTTCACCCGGGAGGTGAGAGTAGCATTGTGAGGACTTAATTCCCAACTACCCCAGTCTCCCCGGTCAGAGCACTCGGTTATTTCTACCAAGCCCAACCGGTTGACTGACGAGGAGGGATAATTCCTCACCTTTGAACCATAGCCTTGGTCCAGGCCTGCATATTCAGAAACCTTCCGGAATCGTTATTCACAGGTAACCTACATTTCTGTAGGCCGTCCCACTATCCGCCACCTGTGGACCCGCCCGGTTGCTCAGGCCAGCTTGCCGGGTAACAACACCTTTAATCTGTCTTCTATATTAAAATTGCATCAGTGAAAATAATTTGGTGAATATTTAATTTAGATGGAAAAATAATCTGAATACGATGGTAGAGATACGTTTGGTCTTTCAATAAACTACCTAATTTTTAGCAGGTATTGTTTTTCATGAGTGGGTAGTTGTCGTTAGCAACTAGGGGTAGGGGGGAATGAAACACCCTCTCATTCAGCAGTTGGTGCGGTTGTTAATACACAAACTAATTAGGCTTTTCATCTCCCGATCGAGGGTGTTTTTGACGAGACAATCTAATAAAAACAATACTAAAAGTGGATTGTATGCTGTGACAAAAATTGAGCTCAATCACTGCAGAACGTTTTGTGTTTTTGAAACGTACACACGCATTTCTATATATATATATATATATATATATATATATATATATATATATATATATATATATAAAGATTCTATTCACAAACTAACAACATTTTTATATGCCATCACATAAAGATACTCGGATAAGCTAGCTATATATCCACTATACAATCGCACATCACCCAACAATTGAGAATGAAGTGTCATGGGTTGGAATTAATCCCAAAACCATAAGATCCCATGTTACTCCAAGTCGAGGTCCTCGTTTACTCTCTATTTCAACCAATGTAAACTTATTGTAAACTCGGTTTTTACAAATCCTCAGTTAACAATACCTTAG
Organism: Prosapia bicincta; assembly: GCA_036971475.1. Lineage (NCBI taxonomy): Eukaryota > Metazoa > Arthropoda > Insecta > Hemiptera > Cercopidae > Prosapia > Prosapia bicincta. Next base: position 56,982,239 of record JBAIZL010000009.1, on the reverse strand, counting down.
TACCATATTACAATATGGATGATACGAATTCAAGTTACCATATGGTTCACAGTGCAACACATAGTTCACAATAAGTTTATTTTAACTAAAACAACACTTATTTAAATGCATGAGGATTAGGCAGAAGCGACGAGCCTAAAGTCGACGTAATCCAAGAGGCTCCGTTTAGGCCAAGAAAAACCTTTTTATTATTTAAAATTACAAATCCTTCTAATCTCGTCTCACCTTGAAACGCAATACGAGGGCCCTGAGTCGTATTACGAGCTCGCTACGTCTGCCGCCCTAAATCTATCCTAATGCTCTGAAATATTTACCCCTTTGCTGAAGAGCATACGAGCCCCAATTTCGCTCATATTTCTCGTTTACTTATATTACGGTTGTAATAGCTTTCTTTCTGTAAAACCCATTTTTCTTTTTATTTATTCTTTAATTTTCAGATATAGAAGACAAATTTTATATTAACTATTAAAAAAATTTTAAATATTTGAAAATAACGGAAAACAGTATATAATTCTATTTAAAGTTAAAAAAAACAGTCTTTTTACCAAAACATTTCAGCTTAAATTGTATTTAAAGATAATAAATAAATATAACCAACATGATATCTTAATAATTTATTCCTTAAACCGCGTTTCAATAAGGCGTTTCCTTAAACCGGGTAATCATCAAGGGTGTATGGCTGATACAGCATTTATATCTTATCTATTGTTTGGATGCTGCAAATTAGCTACGCTCACAGATATTGGTGACACAGTCAACCGTTTGAGGGATGATCTATTAATCGTGAGTTGTGGATTGCTATATTTTATTGTTTAGTAGATATTTAGTTTTAATTATTAGGTCAATTTTTAAACGTATGAAGTTTCATTTTTAGGAGGATTTAAAATTTGCAATATTTTATATACTTATATATATTCTATCCATATACATTGTAGCCCTATTCATATACATACACACTGCAACGTCCCCTCCGCTCCTCTTCTGTTTTGGTTTTGTTGGCACAATTACATATTTATTATATATTTATATATCTGCTGCTCACACCGTTTTGTGTACCGCGTTAAGATCCCTAAATTTGTCTTGTATTCCCGCGTAATGTACCACGCCCAAATGCAAGCCTATTCCCGCTGACTTCTACCTTAACGTTTGTACGACCTCCCTTAAGATGGTTGGCAGGTTTGTTGGGTCTGTATATAGTCACACATATCAGTAAACTAGTCAACTGGAAAGAAACAACATTTATATGAACACCCAAAATTTGCAAAGAATCTTACCACTTCATGAGATCTGCAGACACAGCAAGGGGACGTGCAAAATATGATCATGTTTAGGATAACTTTTTTAAAAGGCTCCAGTGTTCTTTAAACATGATCTGCCAGTAGACATCATCTCTGGGCTTCAATACAAAAAAACAACTAATTTTTAGAATAGCTCAAAAAAATTGTTCTCAGGAGAGTACTCGTTAGAAGAAACATTAGGTTCTGAATTTTATATATTTATTAATTGATGAAATTTAATTAAAACTGTTCTTTGATTTTATAATCATTATTTATCAGTTGGAAAAAACTAAAAGTTTTTATTGGTTGTTCAACACAGGATAAATTCAAATACGGTAAGTTTTTATAGTGCATTTAATTACTGATTTTAAACTAAAATAATTATCTTTTCAAATAAAATACATATAACTCTATCTTTATCTTCACAAATCATTAATTAAAAGTTAGTTATTTTTCATATATTTAAATCCTACATTTCATATATATTTCATTAATTACATTTACTCATTTTTAAATACAATGATTTCCAAATTTAACATAATAAAAAATTGTATCTTCTCATTTCAAGATTGAATTGGTAAATTCACATTTTATTAAAATAATTTTAAAATTTGTATGATTCAATAAATCTGGTCTTCTTGGAATTTATTGGCTTATGACCAAAACTACTTTGTAAATTTAACATTTATTAATAATTATTTAAACATTTTTGTTATACTAATTAATTTTACTACTTTTAAGATTTATTTAATTTTTCAACATAGAGTGAAGTCATTGTTTACGTTTAATTGGTAATTTGAATTTAATAAATTTAACTGTTTAAATTTGACGTTAATTTGTATGTAATAGAGAAAATGTCTTGCCAAGGATTTCCCTGCCGGTCCTAGAGTCCTCTTGTCTGTATTCCCTGGCCCCTGGACATCGGAAGTTGCAATCCCTGGTCAGTCGATAGAAGTCTTTCTCTATTTCCGCGAGTCTGGAGCCCTTGTCCATGGATGGTCTTAGACGGCGGAAGCATGATGGTTTGGTCCATCTGTCCTTATGGTGATTCTAGACGCGATCCGGCATTACGGTCTTTAGCACCTCGTATTAAATATTTTTACAGACTGCCTTACAGGTCCCTAAGTTCCTGTATTTATTGCGGCTATGTAACCCTTCCCCCTACTCTAAGTTCGTCGCTATCTCCTTGCTGCTTTTCTTGTACGGGCGGGTTGGACAACGTATTCGATTCAACCTGCATAATTTTGTTTTCTGTTTTAGAACACTGAAAAATGTCTATTATTTTTAAATGGCTGTAACTTTTTTGTTATTTGAGTTTTTTAAATTCTGTTTTCATTATTGTTTATTATGGATTTTCTGGTCATTTCAAAATGTCGATGATAGTTCTACGTTGCCTAGTTCTCAAGTTAGCATTTTTCGGCGCTTAGAAATTTTCCACTTCACTCTCGTTTGTCAAATTTAGTTAGTTATTACAGTTTCATGCTATTATAATTTTTAATTTGTCTTAATAATACTTATTTAAATTTTACTGACTTCTTAACTCTTTACAATGTTTCTTTATACCATAAATTAAAACCGTATTATTAAATAATAAAATTGTTATTTAAGCAATAGGAAATTATTAAATCTCAATTTGAACAATGATTCAGATCGTTACAACACACACACACACACACACACACACACAAAATATGTATATATATATTAAATATATTAATTATGATGATATGTTTTCTTCTATGATAGTTAATAAATTAAAAATATTTCAAAAACAAGAATACTTTTAATGAATATATTTATTCAAAGCTTTTCGCCGATATAATAGTACCAGCATCTTCAGGAAAATAATTATCTATAAAAATATTTTATTACATAATTATTTTCCTTAAAATGCTGGTACTATTTTATCGGGGAAAAGCTTTGAATAAATATATTTATTAAAAGTATTCTTGTTTTTGAAATATATTTGATATATATATATATATATATATATATATATATATATATATATATATATATATATATATATATATCCTAGGGCTTACCTCAGCTACTGGGCGGGTACACTGGTGGCGGATAGTGGAGTGGCCTAAAGATATGTAGTTTAGCCGCGAATAAGGATTCAAGAAACAGTCCCCAGAGGTGGTAACATAAATAGGGGTGGACGTTTTATCATTGTCACGATCGTACGTATTAAATACCACTGTATTATATACTTGTTGGCGATATAACGTCATAGCGAGTAAATACCGCGGTCAATTAAGCACTGCCCTGTGTTGAATTGTATGGTTTGGGAAGGGACACCAATTAAAGGGAATGGAAACACTGATAAAAATAACCTGGCCATCAGTCACAGGTTGAAAGTAGGGCTAATAACCCTACACCGTAAAACACTCCTGTTACGAAACCAAACAATGTAATAATAAAAGATGGATTTAAAGTGAAAAGAAAACGGAACTCGGACCTGGCTTTAGCATCATGGAATGCTCGGACAATGTTACAGCCCTGAAGTAAGGCTGAAGCTTGAAAAATATTTTGAAGAAGTAATTTCCCCAAAAAATGGCACAATTATAGTTACAATAGAGAATTAATTTTAAATATGTAAGTAAGACAAACTTTAGTTATAATAACGTTAACAAATGGCACCAATAGTAGCTTTTACTTTCTGCCATTTATCTCTTCTGTCTCGGGAAGCGAGATTAACATCTAGAAGTTTTTCCTTCAACTAAATTAGAAACTAGAAAAAATGTGACTTCTGTTTCAGAAATAGTTAAATGAAGACAATTGTATTTCTAATTCTAATTCATGAAAGTAAAATTACCTTTGAAATATTAATAGGTAAAATATAAACTTTTTGTGTCTAATAAAATTACAATTCACAATAAAGCCACTGATAACTTCGCCAGTTCATAGCTATGACTAAGTTTCTGTAGTAGCAGCTGCGATACTTGGAGGATCTACATCAAGAAAAGGTTATTCTTAAGCCATTGTTTACACTACATAAATCACGTTTCCTAATAACTAGATTTACAAACGAAATGTCTCTGATACTGGAAGCATAAAATACACATTGGACTGAAGTAAATTATTTAATAGTTTTTAAATCATAGTCTACAGTGCTGGCCAAATGATTAAACTAATCCCTTGTTCTCGATGGACAAAAATTAAGTATAATTTAAGAATAAGTTTAGGTTTAACCAACTTTGGCATTTAGTATTTTAATTCTTCATCATGGTGTCTCGCCCGGTTATGCACAGCAATAAATGGTTGTTTACTTCAAATGTGTGCTTAGTGGCAAATAGGTGCTTAGTTGGAATTGGTTTTTAGTTGCATTGGGTGCTTAGTGGCAATGGGTGCCAGTTGCAATGGATGCTTAATTTGTGTTTTCTGAAGTCCTTTTCAACTTTTGGCAATAGGATTTGAATATAATTTCTATCAAGACCACATCCATAGCTTTAGGACTGGTTTCATCTTTCCCTAAATACTTTATGATAACCCTGGCCTGTTTTACAAGACCCCATCAAGCATAAAATTATTTCCTTCATTTGAACCAGAGTTATCACGGTGGCCATCGAGACAGAGAGTAGAGGAGGCTGAAAATATGCAAAGATTCTCTGAACTCATCCTCTGCTGCAGGAAAATGCAATAAATACATGTTTTTGGCAAAATAGAGAGAAAAGGAAAGGACTGTGAGCAGTTACTTTGTTTACGTAACTAATTCAATTTGCTGGATTGACGTCAGTGTACGGGGCTGCATACCTCTACAGAAAGAGCGGAGCTGACTGATTAGCAGCCAATGATTCAAAAAGAGGCTACGCATTCATTGTGGCAACCAAATCCTCTTCTTCTAATGACTGTATTTTTCACTTTATTTTCAACTGTTGTTGAGTTGAAGCTGCCAATGCTACTTTAGATTCTGGCGAAAAGTCGCAACTGTCTTTAATGCACTGCAAAACGAACTGATGTACTCCGGATATTAACTATTCATCATATTTCAACATCCATGAAAAAATACGTATCCACACACAGACAGACATACACACACACACACACACACACACACACACACACACACACACACACACACACACACTAACAAACACTCAAACATACACATACTCAACTTACAAAGTCATACAATACAGGGTTGTATGTATGTTTTACAATTCAATGTTAAATACTTTTCTACAGCCACAGTGGCGACATCTTTGTTTATAGGAAAACAAACTAATTAATGTATTTGTATGACCTAATATTAATGATTGTTTTAACAGTAAAATATATAGCGTAATAATCACACACACACACACACACACACACACACACACACACACACACACACACACACACACACACACACACACACACACACACACACACACACACACACACCTACACACACACACACACACACACATATATATATATATATATATATATATATATATATATATATATATATATATATATATATGTGTGTGTGTGTGTGTGTGTGTGTGTGTGTGTGTGTGTTTGTGTGTGGGTGAGTGTGTGTGTGTGTGTGTGTGTGTGTGTGTGTGTGTGTGTGTGTGTGTGTGTGTGTTTGTGTGTGGGTGAGTGTGTGTGTGTGTGTGTGTGTGTGTGTGTGTGTGTGTGTGTGTGTGTGTGTGTGTGTTTGTGTGTGGGTGAGTGTGTGTGTGTGTGTGTGTTTGTGTGGGTGTGTGTGTGTGTGTGTGTGTGTGTGTGTGTGTGTGTGTGTGTGTGTGTGTGTGTGTGTGTGTGTGTTTGTGTGTGGGTGAGTGTGTGTGTGTGTGTGTGTGTATTACATAAAAAATAAATTTACACCTTTAATAGCTTAGGTTTTTAATTTAATTAATCCATTTCACTTCACGTTTTCATCTTGACTCTCTTCAAGAAAATTTCACTTTCCCAGGCGGTATGAATTTTCATTAATAAATAATTAGCTGCTCTCGGGTCCCTGTTTAATTACGTCTTCTTACATAAATTTTGTTTTTAAAATTAATTTTTCTTACACCCTACACCCACTCTTTTTAAGTTTTTTTTATCAATAAGCTACATTTAAATTTTTTTTATTTTCGTCTGTCAAATTTTAAATTATTTATATAAAACACATTTTTCATAATGTAAGGCTATTGATTTAAAACAAAAATGGTTCAGGAGTCACACGTTTCGCCTCTACAAACATTTTGGGGAAATTTCGCATTTCCAATTACACTATTGTAATATTTAGATTAATTGATTTATCAAGATAAAAATACATTAATCTGTCCAACAAGTAATACTGCACAAGGCATTTTACTTCCTTCTTAGTCCACTTTAGTTCAATTCCTTCTATTAGTTTACACTTTTCTAATATATATATATATATATATATATATATATATATATATATATATATATATTTCAAGTTTTCAAACGTTAATAAAATACTTTTTATTCATCTGCTCAAGTTAAAATACATTTTTTAATATTTGTAACACTTAGATTACGTTACTTTCTTTATAGTTTTGTAATTATTTAATAAAAAGTAACAGTAATAAAACATTTTCTTGTTGAGCTCATTTATTAGGAATTGACTTGAAAAATTATTGTTTAAATTGTCTGTTTTTTAGAATCAACACGCTCTGCGTAACTATTTGAAATTAAATATTTGAAGAAATTCTAAACAATACGGTAAAATCCACTAGAGCAAAGTACATATATCGTTTCCTAAAGTTCAAATTAGTAAATCAAGTTTTACTTTGCATTCACTGAGCGAATGATTACTTTTGTTCGTCGTTTTAATTAATTGCCATTACTTTGCGCAGTGACAAATGGTTCCCCAGATGTGTGTTAATCTATGTCACTCCGCTTTGATAAGATGTATTCCTGGCAGACATTTATAATGCTTCATTGCTTTTATAAATTATTTGTACTCGTACATTTACTTCATAAAAAACAACGGAATATATATATTTCACCACATGTTTTGTTATCAAATTTTGATTGTTTTAAAAATAACTATAACAATCGTTATATTATATTAGACGTCCACGTTTACAAAGGTTTGGTAAATAATTCCAACTTTGACATTACCTTTATCTTATATCATTCAGAAATACACATATCATTTAGTTCTAAAAACCATTCAGTACCTAATTTTTCTTTGCCTCAATCAAAATTACTTCACATTTCTCAATACATCTCTCTCTCTCTCTCTCTCTCTCTCTCTCTCTCTCTCTCTCTCTCTCTGTATCTCTTTATTTTAAAAGTACATAATAATGCTGATTCTGTATAGTCCGGGAAAATGATTTTAAGTTTTAACAAACCTATACAGTTATTCAATTCCCTTTATGTATACTTGACAAAAATATTTGAAATAAATTCTCCTTTATCCTCATATATTCGCAATAAAATTTTAATTATTAATTAAATTAAACGACAGCGTAAATCATAGAAAAACAATTACAAAATAGCGTGTTCTTCAATTTCTTATAACTAGGTACAATGTTTCTGTAAACCAATTTATTAAAATGAATGTTGAATTGCATAACAGGAAATCCAAATTCCATTTAGCCAAAACCATCAGTTTTCATTCTATGATAGGTTTATATAACCAAGTTTGTTATCGGTCATTAATTAAATTGATAGCATTTTTATAAATTCAGTGGAACCTCGAATATCCGAGGTAATGTAAACCTATGATAATTTGAAATCTGTAAATATCTAATAGGGTTGTATGGAAAACTGGTGGCATTAATACATGCGTGGTCTTTGATGTAAAAATAAATCTACTGTACTACAATTACAAACATTATGTATAAATAAAAATTAATAGAAAAAATGTAATAAACTATTAGTAGGTTATATGTTTCAGATAAAATTCTTTCTCCATGAAGAAGTCCGTGAAATTGCTTACTTATAAGTGAATTTATTTGTAACATATGTATGCCTATAGTGTATATTTGTACTGATTAGTTTGTTGCATCAGGGAGTCCCGAGAAATAGCACATAGTTTGTTACAATCAACGAGGCTCGAGATGACACATAGATTTTTACAATCAGGAAGCTCCGTGATATTTTACATGATTTGCTGCAACCCCAGAGTTTCAAGAAATAGCACATAGTTGCTGCATCAGCGAGTTCCAAAATATAGCACATGACTTGCTCCAATCAGTAAGCTCCGAGATATAGCAATAATTGGCTGCAATCAGCGAGATCCGAGATATAGCAATAATAGGTTGCAATCAGCGAGATCCGAGATATAGCAATAGTTGATTGCAATCAGCGAGCTCCAAGATATAGCAATAGTTTGCTGCAATCAGCGAGCTCCGAGATATAGCACATAGCTTGTTACAATCAGCGAGCTCCGAGATATAACACATGCTTTTCTGCAACCACCGAACTTCAAGAAATAGCACATAGTTTGTTGCATCAGCGAGTTCCGAGATATAGTACATGACTTGCTGCAATCATTGAGCTCCGAGATACAGCATATAGTTCGCTGCTATCAGCGAGTTCCGAAATATAGCACATATCCTGGTGCAATCCAAATCGATTAGCTACACAAAATATCAACATGCCTATGATATTTTTTTAATTGTAAATAGGAGTTTTTTTTTATTAATCTGTATCTGAAACAAATAATCGTTGTAAAGTATTCAAATTACAATAATTAAAGTTTTTGTTTTAATCTCTGATTTCGATATATTTATCGTAAATAACTGAGCCTTAGCTAATATTTCAATAGTTTACGTAGTTCGATATACATGTTTCGAAATCTTTATTAAAATATAAATTATAGATTATGAAAATAATTGTTCTAGCTTCGTCTATTGAAGAATGTATTTAGTTTATTAAGCTTTAGGGTTTGGTTTTTTTGCAAATTACTTTTTATTTAAACAAATACAAAATATATTTACATATAAATAATAGATAGTTTTTACTTTTTAACGCAAGTAAAAGAGGCCTGTATAATCTTTAACAATAATATTTGTATATAGGCTACCTGATGTTACACTTACAAGGTTTAATAGAACTCAGGAAGCACATTATGCAACTAAATTGTATTGATACAGATACCTTTATATGCGTTAATGGATAAAGTGGATAGAGGATGAAAAACTTGAAAATGTTTTGTTTTTGAACTAGTTTGGGAGTTTTTAATATACGTGGTTTAGACGTTATCTATGAGGGAAGATAGCCCTAAATGGGTCCTATTTAGAGTAATAAACTAAGAAATAACTAAAGGTTAATTTGCGATAAAATTTATTTTTCATTTATATAAATTATTTATCGAGTATAGTAATTTCTTGTAAGTTAGAGTAGCATTACATTTGTTGATACTGTCAAGTTGAAAAGTTTTAGGAAGGTTATTGGAAATAATTTAAACATAGATATGAATGTATTTGACGTTTATTTACTTCTAATAACCAGATTTTATTTTTTGATATATATATATATATATATATATATATATATATATAATCTTATTTAAGGTAGAAATAATACTGTTGCATGTGTTATAACTGTGTGTATTTAACAAATTAGGACAGTTTCTTAAGAACAGATTTAGATCATTGCTCGTAACTGAATGTTATGAAACGAGGTGTCATATACAAATAAATAAACGTAAACTAGGCATTTAGATGTATGGGGTTGGATAATTAGTGGAAAATGTTAAAGGAAAAGCCTGGTTGCAGCAGACAATGTAAAATAATTGTCGTTCATTTTTGATCTACTTTGCGCTCTCCATTACAGATGCTAAGGTGGCTAATGCATTAGGACAGGTAATGCCATTGGCAAGGTAACGTAGACAAAGTCGTTGCGATAGTACAATGCTTACCTTACTTTATTAAGGGGCAACCGAGCATAAGGTTTAAGCTTTCATTCATTTGCGATATTGTTCTAAAACTACTTGCGTTTCTGAATTTAATAGAGTTTATAACTAGAAAATAGAGAAATCCCTATAGATATGAGCTTCATATAGAACAACTCATCACTTGTAATGGAATTCCACTTGCAGTTTACAATCTATTTTCTTGCAATAAAATAATGTTTATAGTTTAGAGTTTTGGAACGATTGTGAGTCACCCACAGGTCTTCAGAAGGTCTAGGATTTGGACGTTTTCGTTTATACATGCCGAAATACAAAATAAATATATAATTTTTATAGATAAATTCATCAACGTTATGCTATAGATTGAATAAATTAAACTTAGGGTTACTTTTATGGAGCATTAAAATTTAATAAAATTACCAATATAAATTATACCGTACACAAAAATATTTTAAAAATGAATTTACCATATTTGTACATTGTTCAGAGCATGCATTGTTTGCCGGTCATAAAGTTCATTTTATGGAATATAAATATTTGCCAATTAAATATATAAGTTACAATAGTTTACTTAGATTAGTATACTGAGATTAAATAAATACCAGAAATGTCCACTAGCACACAACTTCTCAGGATGCAGTTTTTTTAATCGGAACATGACTACAACAACAACAATTCACTGGCAAAGACAGGTTTTCCTGTTTGTAAATAAAATGGTAATACTTCAATTTTAAATAAAACATTAATTTAAAAATTAATTGCTGTATAGCCAGATTGGTATTAAAAAATAATGAAAATAACTTCTTTGTTACTAATTTCCAATAGAGTTTTAAAATCAAGAACATGTTTTCTACGCTTTCAGTAAAATATCGTGAGTTATTGCTTTGATGGTTGCAATAATCGAAATTATTATAATATTTGAAAACATCTACAAAAAGAAATAGATTTTTTTGCGAAAATTTAACTTTTGTAATAATGACAGGAATAACAATATGAAAAATGCAAACTAATAACATATCTACAATGGAAACTAACAACATAAAAACAGTGCACAATAAAAACATAATAACTATGCGCTCTATTACCATATTAAATATCCAAACTAATAGTATAATTACAATGCAAAGTAGTATCATAAAAACAATGCAAACTAATAACATAATAGTAATGCGAACTAATAACATAATAGCAATGCGAACTAATAACATAATAGTAATGCGAACTAATAACATAATAATAATGCGAACTAATAACGTAATAGCAATGCGAACTAATAACAAATTAGCAATGCAAACTAATGGCATATTAGCAATGCGAACTAATAACAGAATAGCAATGCGAACTAATAACATAATAGTAAGGCGAACTAATAACATAATAGCAATGCGAACTAATAACATAATAGCAATGCGAACTAATAACATAATAGTAAGGCGAACTAATAACATAATAGTAAGGCGAACTAATAACATAATAGCAATGCGAACTAATAACATAATAGTAAGGCGAACTAATAACATAATAGAAATGCGAACTAATAACATAATAGTAAGGCGAACTAATAACATAATAAGGAAATCACAGCTGGAGCAGCCCAAGGATCGGTACTGGGACCAGACCTGTGGAATGTGGCATATGATGGTCTTCTGAGATTAGAAATGCCAGAAGATGCATATCTGGTGGGCTACGCCGATGATGTTGCTGCTGTCATTACAGCTCGCAGCACTGAGTTGGCGCAGGTACGGCTGAATCAGGTCATGCGTAGGATTAACCTATGGATGACAGAACACGGTCTACAGCTGGCCGTTTCCAAGACTGAGATAGTTTTATTATCTGGAAGGAGGATGCCGATGGTGGTACCAATGGTTGTGAGACAGGAGACGCTCTTCACTAAGAGAGCGGTGAAGTACTTAGGAGTCAAGCTGTACAACAAGCTGACGTACGGGGAACATCTTCGCATGACCTGTGATAAGGCTACGGCTGTGACCTCGTCACTCGCAAGATTGATGGCTAACGTCGGTGGCCCAAGAGCAAGCAGGAGACGACTCCTATGGTCTACGGTGCAATCCATCATGCTCTACGGTGCTGAAATCTGGGCCGACACTTTGAAGGTACAGAAGTACCGTACCAGACTCGATACGATTCAACGAATGGGAGCGCTAAGAATAGCGAGCGCCTACCGTACTGTTTCATCGGCAGCTGTGGTGGTTGTGGCAGGTGTTGTGCCAATCGACCTATTGGCTCAAGAGAGGAAATTTGTATATAATAACAGTAAAGAGATAGGCAAAATAGAGGCGGTCAAGCGAGCCAGAGCACAAACCATGAACCAGTGGCAGCAACGATAGAATCATGAACGGTCAGGTAGGTGGACGTTCCTTCTGATAAGAAGCTTAAAGGAATAGACAGAACGCAGGCACGGGGAAGTGAACTTCTATATCACACAGTTCCTGACAGGCCACGGGTACTTTAGGGCATACCTGTTTAAGATGGGAAAAGTTCTGTCCCAGAACTGCCGGATATGTAGCGACAAACTGGATGACTCGAGGCACACCTTCTTTGAGTGCGCCAGATTCGTAGACCAGAGGAGTCGATTGATGACACATGCCACGGGTTTCTCCCCAGAGAGCTTTGTGCGGACGATGCTTGCATCGGAAGCCAACTGGAATATGGCATCGAAATACATCGAATCTATTCTACGATGTAAAAAAGAAGAAGGATGGCTAGATCCGTAATATAATGGAGGAAGTATAAGAGGCACCACCCTGAAGTAATGCTTCGGCGGTTCCGGGGTGGAAATCTGCCTGGAGGGTGACGAGTTTAGTGGGTAAACTTTCAGATGTAGAGCCTAGTACAGTATCGAGAGGAGTCCCACACTCTGTGCATAAAGCATTCTCGTCGTTAAAAAAAAAATAAATAAAAAAAAAATAATAATAACATAATAGCAATGCCAACTAATAGCATATTAGCAATGCGAACTAATAACAGAACAGCAATGCGAACTATTAACATAATATCTTGCAAAGCTAATAACAACACAAACAGCGAGGAGATCTACAATTATATTTAGTTATAAATAAATAGCTTTGTTTATGACATGATATACATTTCGATTGAAATGCAATCATCTTCAGAGGAGATTAATTCAAGATTAAGCAAGTCTCTGAAGGGGATTAATTCTCTTAAGATCGCTTTTCAATAGAAAAACGTACATCAGAACATAAAAATTGTGTTTTTGGTTTAAGAGGATTTATTTATTTAAAATAAGAAATTGCACAACAGTGGCTACAAGCTATTAACAACAATAATAATAAGAAGAGGACATTTGTGCCATAGTTAGTATCCCTAAGATGAAGTAACACATTCAGGATGTTTTTTTTTAAAAATTCCTTCAATCTCCTCAAACTCTCGTGATATATATCTTATTCAAATTTTCAATATTTAAGAAAATATTGGGTTTTTTTTATCCAATCAAGTTCAAATATATTATTTATTTAATATACAGTGGATGACAATTGATGTTAAAATAGTTGTTTCAAATATTTACTAAATGATTACTTCCTACAAGGATTGGAGTTGATCACAACTTTCCAATACATAGAAATATAATTCTCTTAGATGTATGTGAATATTTTTCCTTCATCTTGTTGTCATCGAAACCTCCATTGTACAACCTTAAAGTATTGCCTTTATTACCACACAATACCATAAATAGTGCTCTAAGATAACTAGAATAACTTTTTTATTTGTTAACCTCAGTAGGAATTTACTTAAAAATTTTATTTTTTTATATCACTTGTTTGTCTAGAGTTTACTCTAGTGAAAGTCTCTTAAGTTTTGAATTGACTAGTAACATTTCTTGGTCCGTCTAAATGGCAGACTACTACTTTGGTTTCTATAAAGTGAATGTACGCGCTGCGTTTGATTGCTCTTGCAAACTGACTTGGACATTGTTCGTATTAGCACTATGTCTTACTTCCTCGGTCCGTTGATCGACCCACATTTTCTTGGTTTCTCTTCTAATAATTGGGGGTAGAATAATTTTGCACCAGAAGAGTTTCATAAATTGTAAGACTCCGCCAATGTTTCACGATTTTTTCAAATTGTTTCATGGTTAATTGGAAAGCACTATCGTGTCTTCTCTATGTCATATATCTTATAACTAGCTTTTTCAATATGTTTCACAGCATTGCTAATAATGTAAGTAAAGTTTTGGAAAACTCCGGAAAATAATAAGTGAATCAGCCATTCAAAGGCTGGTGTTCGTTTAAAACTTTTTTGAAGTGAACACGTCTAAAGCGAGGCCTACAAAAACTTACTGGATGGAGATAAATACCCAAATTCGCGTCACTATAATTTCTGTCAGTTTGATAGCGTTAGTATAATTGCCATCGCTTTACGCTACGAAGAATCTCAAATTGAATTAAATGATAACATATGATTTCATATAATAGCTAATTTTATGTTACATCTTATGTTGTCAAAGTAAACTTTGTAACACGTAGGTTATGTTACACTATTTATTAAAGGAATTTATTAAAGAAAATTGTTATTATTAAATAGTTTTAATCAGTTAACAAATATATTACTTTATTTAAGTTTTGATAAATTTCAACACAAATATTTCAATATAATGATAATAATAAATTAATATTATTAGTATGATCTTTTAAATATAAACTTTCTTGGGGACTGCTTTCTGAGAACTGATTTCAGTTGCATTTGTTAAACAAATTTTTATTCACCAACATCTAATAAATATCTTTTTAACAATAAAACAATAATATTAAGATATAAAAACTTTGTATAAATTCATATTTCGACAATTTTCATTAACATTTTTTAACACTATTAGCTCTAATTTGTTATTTGTAGTTCAAATGTTTGGTGTTAAATTATTAGTGGTCTATAATTTGTTTATAAACAGAATTACAATTCCATTGTTTGATTTGTAGGGAAGCAACTTTATTTAACTAAACTATGTTCCACGTAATTAGTTAAGGAGGCAAACCTTAAAACTCATTATTTTAAAAGTATTCTCTTGTGCATACAGATGCACAAAGTTAATTATCCGGTTTGCAATCTTCCAACAAATATCTATAGTGTAAACAACATGCAAAATAAAGTTCTACAGATTCAGTTGAATTTAATTAATGAAGGTTTAATAAATGAAGTTTATCCCAGAAATCCTACAATAGGACACCGAAGCATAATCAATACGTTCAGCATTCCTTTATGTGATATTTATATTTTCTTATCTGTAAGTATATTATTCATATTATATTCAATTTTTATATTATATCTCGACATTATTTAAACAGGATTTGCTTATAGAATGTGTACCTATTTATATTATTCATAAATCATTCTTTAACGAACACATACAAACACACACACACACACACACACACACACACACACACACACACACACATAGTGTTATATACGGGATAAGTTGACAGTGGCATAGATCCCACGATATGCCTGACCTCAGTAATCAAAATTTTAGTGCTACTATAGGCAAGTCTATCATTCGATTTTATTTGTCATTATATTGAAACAAACCTCATCAAGAAACTAAAACGACACTGCCTACAATGTGCGTGGTCTAGAGCTTTATAAAATCCCCGCTTGATGTCTATAGTAGCGCTGAATTGTGCTAACGGTCAGTATGTCGTAGTATGGCGTCCGTAAAATTAGGTTTTTCGTTACTCTGTGACTTCCTAACATGAACATCATGTGACCATTTCCTGTATGGATACGCCAAAGGACCTTTTAAAGTTTAATCTCTTAGCAAATGATAATGATAACCCAAAACTTCGCGCAGCTCGTGGGGTACAAACAAGACATTCGCACAGCTCGTGGGGTACAAACAAGACATTTGCGCAGCTCTTGGGGTACAAACAAGACATTCGCACAGCTCGTGGGGTACATACGAAACATTTGCGATACACTTATTTTTATAATAAATAAATATAGCGCTTTAGGTTCGGATTATTCTTTTTGTATCACTCTGTAATGTTTAAACATCGAACAATAAATATTTTGCACATAATAGACCGCAGCATAATGCTATAAGATAGGGTAAATGACACCCTTTACCTAACCTGCCGCCCTCTTCATTTTAATAGATTATATCATAATCAAAGCGTATTAACCTAACTTTGTTAAACAAATAAGAGTGTTTAAACAAACTGAAAATACCTTTTGAATAATTAATTATGGATTTTCGGTTATTTTAAAACACACATTCAATCTTCAACAAATTGGGCTCCTATAAAACAAAGCTGTGAATAAAGAAAAACTCATTTTTAAAAAACTTCTGCTTAGTTTTTGCCGTTAAAGCTTAATTAGATGTTACATTTCCCTACAACCAAGCCACGTCCTAAGAATTATTTCAATACAAATATAATATATTTTTTTAAACAAATACGAGAACTTCTACATATGTGGCAGATTTTGTACAGCAGATTCGATTCACTAATAAGTTGTTTCCGGCTCTCGTATAAGTGCAACCACGGGGTAATTAATCTACTGACAAACACAACGGATTCCTGGCCGACTTCTAACTGATCGCTGAGGCTTAAAATCAATTTATTAAGTCTATACTAACTCTCTAAGATGTAATGCGCACAGATAAATTTGACAAAGATTGCATTAAAGGTTTGCCTCTTCATGAGCGAAGAAAGAAAAATTAGCAACATCTGTGCGCAGTGGGGTTCGTTAAGGTTGTGGAAGTTTAAAGATAAAACTTTAATATTAGGTCAACATCCCTACCTAAGAACATATTAAGGCTGTAAATTACATAACCAAAAATGTTTCCCTAAAGAGAATAACAGATTAACAGAAGACTACGAGTACTCAAGAAAAGCATAAAGATGAGAATTTTTCATTACCTTCTATTATTTCACACTCACTCTCTCTCAAGATATATATATATATATATATATATATATATATATATATATATATATATATATATATATCTTGGGCAATTTTTCAATCGTTAAAAAACGTTTTATTTATCCACTCAAGTTCAATTATATTTTTTTTAAACTTGAAGGGGATGCTAATACAATTTTTGTTTATGTTATTTCCACTAATAAATTTATAGAATTCATTTTAGTTTTATCTGGGAGAAAATACTTTTCACTAAAGGGGCTAGGTATGCAATATAGTTACTTCCTTAAAATAAGTGATAACGTATAATTTTATAGAACAGTTATTTAGTTATAGTTATTTGATAATTTATATTACTATAATAAAAATTACTTATAAAAAGTAACAAAAATAAAATTTGTCTTTTTTGACTTATGTATGAAATTAATTAAACCTTTTTTTTTATTTGTATAAAAGTTTGTTTTCAATGACTATTCAATTTATAAAATTATTTTTGCTCTAAAGATTATAAGAATATAGGAATAATATCAAAGTTAGATATAAGTGTCTGGGTGTAACATCAAGAGTAAATATAAAACTAAACTAAAATTGGCTAAACCCATATTAGTTGTGGCACGGTTTTAGGAATGTTATTTGCACTAAACAAGATCCTTCTGTTTAGAATAAAGCTTCCATTTAGAAGCAGGTGTACAAGCCAGCGTGGACATGCGGTATACAGCTGTTGGCGTTTCCCAATAACCCCTGCTTAGTGCTTAGGCTTTATTAAACCATTTCGAAATAAAGTGCTGTAGGGAATATTTATTCTCATAATGCTTCTGGGGTAGTCGATAATATGTTGCGGGTTAATATGAATTGACATGGAAAACTCAGGGATGATATTGTGTTGACGACAGAAAAAGAAAGGAATTATCAGGTGAAGTGTAGAAAATATCATCTCAGATTTGGAACATTATTGAATTTATTCGGACATAGAAATTTATATTCCCCCTCACGTATGAATATGATTTACTAATGCAAATTTAATAAGTTTACCTGTATATATGTATATATATATATATATATATATATATATATATATATATATATATATATATATATATATATATATATATATATATATATATATATATATATATGCTGATACGTATTCCTTCACGGATGGAAAAATATGATGAATAGATATTATCTGGAATACATCCGTTCATTCTGCAGTGCATAAAGTCGCAGTTCCGACGTTTCACTAGAATCCCAGCATTGACGAGGTGAACCCAACAACAGTTAAAGAGCGAGTTAAGAACGCAGATAACTCCGCTCCTATATAGAGAGGAATGAATCACGCTCATTGACGTCAAATCACACATTGACGTCAATCCACACACACCTGAGCCAAACAATTACTCACATTCCTTTGCCTTTGTTCACCTTTCTGCCGATAAAATCTCTCGATGACACACTTCCACACTGCGGGCAAATTCAAAGTATCATTGCGTTTCTTAAGACTCCCTCGCTTCTCTATTTCGATAGCCTCACGAATAATTCTAGTCATGTAGTTTTCCACTTGAGCAATCTGTCGGCAACATTGGAGATCAATGGTATGCCCTGTATTGCAGTGGGTCCTGTACAGATCCGACGTTTTCTGCTTGTTCTTAAGGCCCAATCTGTGCTCCACAAGCCTAGCTGAGATACGTCTGTTCGTTTGGCCAATGTACAATTTCTTAAAACTTCACAAGAAACGCTGTAAACGCCATGGATTTCCGAGAAGATTTTATCTTTGGCGTTACCAAAAGCCTTGTCGATGGTGATATAAGGTTTGTAAACGGAACGTATTACCATGCCTCCTAAAGAGTCTGCCAATCCTATCAGTGGTTCCTTCGATAAAGGGCAGGAAAACAGTACCAGTTTTCTCAGTCTCCCTCTCGTCCACGTCAACTAGAAGGACACGTTGGCGGTGTAACGTTTTATTAATGGCATATTCCTTATAGCTATTGCTTCTAAGCACCTCTCTCATAGTAATAAGTTCCTGGTCCCTCGAATGGATTTCTGCTAACTTATGATACCGAGAGAAGAGCATGTCAGCTACAGCCCGGATCTGAGATGGGTGGTGATGTGACTTGCGGCGGGCAGTATTCTCTTGGAATACATACCGCAAAAAGATAAAATTTAAAACATAAAGAGTTTAAATTTCTTTTAAGTAAAACAAACCAAGCCACCGTAAGAAGGGTTAGAAACTTAAATTTAAGGCCGTTTGCAAGGGGAAGATGGTCAAAATTGACCTAGAGTTACCATCGACATTTCCAGAGATAAAGCAAGACGAGAAAAATCAATAATAAAGAATAATAAAATTTCATCAAAAGCACCCTTAAAGGGTTATACGGCTTGATTGAAAAAGTGGATAGAATCGATCTGAATATAGATTCTGCGAGCCGTTAAGAAATAGTATAAAGGAAGATGCGCGCGCCGGTCAGGCGACATCGATAAAGATCCTGATTGGTTGTCAACTCGTGGGAACGGACTGCAAGGTGGGAGAATTTCCCTGTGTGAACAGAAGCCAAGCGTCCTTAAGCCCCAGCGAAACCAGGACTCTCGAAGGGTAAGGACGTTGTCGGGCGTAGCTCCGGTAAAACAATGAATAGTAGTTTTGTTACCGTTAATAGTTCAAAAACTATGAGTGGCTAGGGAAAGTTCGTTTCGTTGAGATGTCGTGACGCTGTGTTCCGAAAATGGGGCCCTTTCGCATATCAAGATCGCGCCGAAAGAGGTTTCCCCATAAATTTCCATCAAATAATGTGCGAGCGTCTTAAAATGTGTGTGTTGCAGCCTTACTAGAAAGACAAGGCGATGTGAACAGTGGTAACCTAGCAAACAGTTTTAAAAAAGTGATTCTAAATTTCTAACAAATTTAAACATAATTTAACTAACTTGATAAACGTTTTAAAAAATTTTTCTATTTCTTTTCGGTGTTATAAAATGCCCAAGAACTGTGTTAAAAGAAGGGCTTAAAGCTAAAATTTTATTAGTAACTGTTAAAATTTAAAAGAGGTGCGAAAGTCATCGAAGAAAGAAGATGGGAGAGTTTCAACCAAAGGGTTGAGCAAGGGGATCTACCTGAGGCGTGCCAGAAACACAAAGGGATGGAGGATTCCAAAGATGGCGGCTACGCGTGGGAAATCATCCAAGTATACCGGTGTGGGAAAGATGCAACATCCAAGCCGGACCTTCCCCACCCCCCGCTGGAGAACAAAGGGCGAGACGGAGAAGAGTGGGAGAAATGGCAAGCCGTGCTTTGTGGTGGATTTCAGGTCATATCTATTTTTGTCTTCCCTTTGCAAATTAAAAATTTTAATTTGAAGAATTTTTTCTTAATTGGGAAAATGTTATAAAATTTAAATAAATTTTCAAACCATTAACAGTAAACTTTGAATTTTATAAGTAAATGCTGGTGGCTTTGTTTTAAAGAGTGGGGGGTTTCAAGATGGCGATGCCAGAAAAGCAAGAATTATGTAGTATTTCATGAACGTAAGGGAAATAGAAATTTTAGGTTAGAACTTATGTAAAGGGTTAAGGGTTTTAAATAAACAAATCAAATAAAGGGATTTAAATTAATTAAAGAGTTAAAATCTTATGAAGGTATAAAGAAATTAAATAAAAGATGTGTTGAAATAAAGTTAAATATAATTTGCTAAAAGTAAATATCCAAGATGGCGGACAAAAGGCCATTGTTTACAACAGCTGATTTGAAGGACATGCTTTAGTTTCATGTACTCCTATAAACAGGAGTGTTATTTCATATAATTAAATTAAACTGAATTGTTATTTTATTTAGAAGGAGTCATTACGACATGTTTCCATATGAAACAAATTGACATAAATTGTTCTCATTTAAAATAAACAAGGGTTATATCAAATTGAAGCTTTTTAATTTAAACTGTTGATTTAATTTAGAAAAGGGTGAAATTATATATGTGTATTAAATAAATTGAATCAAACCAAGGTTTGAGTAAAAATAAAGGGTTATGATTTTGATATGTGTAGATTTTAAATATTTTAAAAAGTGCAACAAAAGGGTTAAGTTAAACAAGAGATTTTAAATTTGTGAGTGGGGCTAGCTGATAAAAATATGTTAATATAAGTTTTCTTTTTTGAATTATAAGTATATATATTGTTTATTTCATGATTTATATGTATGTAAAATAATATGTTGGTGATTGGGAAACTTAGAAATAAAAATGAAATTTTTGCAAATTGGTTTAAATATAAACTATATAAAATAAAGGCAAATGGGTTAGTAGCCATTTAGCAAAGGTTACTCAAGATTTATTAAATATCAATTTCCTTCAGAAATTGCATTGATAAATTTTAAATAAATTTTAATTAAATTTCAGTATGTATAATTTTAATGAAGAAAGGGTTAACCAAATGATAACCAAAGGGTTACATATTTTATATTAAAAGGGTTTAACTATGATTAAATAAGTTGTAAACAAACCTCAGTATTTATAATTTTCATGAAGAAAGGGTTAATTCAAATGAGAACCAAAGGGTTTTTTATTTTATATAAAAAGGGTTAAATAAATTTTAAAATTTGTAAATTTCTTTGTAAATGATCAAGGATCAGTTTAAAAGGGCGTAACTAGGTTTTAATAAATATTAATAAATTTCATTATGTGGATTTTCAAGCCAAAAGGGTTAATCAAATAGTAACCAAAGGGTTAAATATTTTCTAGTAAAAGGGTTAAGTGAATTTAAATAAATTTGTAGATTTTGTAAATGATTGAGGATATGTTTAAACAGGTTAAATATGTTTGCAAATAAATTGCAGACTGAGCATTGTAAGTTTAAATTTTAAATTTTTAAAAATTAAAAAATAAATATTTTTTAACTAACTTGCAAACAAACTGAGTATTATTTTAAACAAGTTTCTTACACTCTCCTACAGCTGATATGGTCATTTCCCCGTTTAGATGTCTTTCAAAAGAACCCATCCCCCGGGATGACTTACCCGTTAAGGGTAGAATCCGCAGCAAGTTAGGTTTTTTCTTTTTTAAGTCCAGTGACTTGTTCTCTGGCAGATTTTGGCGAGCATTGCACAGCGTTCGTGGTTTTGGCTGCGAGCGGCTCGTTTCAAAATTCTTGCTTTGCAATGGGCGTTTGGTGGTCGGACTTGCGCGCGCGTGCTGGTCAACGGTAGGGTTGACGGCGCGGCGTAAGCGGTGGTGGCCCGGTCCGTTGCAGACTCAGCGTTAAGATATCTATTGGCATGAGTCGGTTTTCTGCAAACACAACCATTCTGACCCTTCCTATCCAAGACGTCCAGAAACGGAATGCAGCCATCACTGTCCAGTTCCAAAGTGAAAAATATCCTGGAGTGGCGAGAGTTGAGGTACGTAAGGAACTTATCAAATTCTGTGCCACCATGTGGCCAAATCATAGAGACGTCATCCACATAACGAAACCAAGCTTTAGGCCTGAGAAAAGCATCATTCAGGGCGTCTTGCTCAAAGAACGTCATAAAAATTTTGGCTACCACTGGAGAAAGAGAAGATCCCATAGGGTCAGCTTCACGTTGCCTGTAAAACTGTTCATTTAACAAAATGTAAGTGTTTTTGAGACAGTGCCTAGCCAGATCTAAGACATGCGGAAGGGGCTTTTCAAAAATAGACATCCTCTGAAGCACTTCATCAATGGAAACGCTAGGAAATAATGACTTGACATCCAAGGTAGCCATTATGCCATTTTCTTCAACATGGGTTCCTTGCAGCACTTGGATAATATGTTCAGAGTTCTTGATATAGGAATCAGCCTTCTGCACCAATGGCTGCATAGGTTTAGCCAAATATTTCTCCAGTTTCTGAAGAGGTGAATTAATGGCACTCACTATAGGTCTCCTAGGAGTGCTCGGTTTATGGATTTTAGGTAAACCATATAACTTAGGACATCTACTAGATTTTTCCCGAGGAATTATCCTGGATTGAGTTTCCGCATCGATAGGAGTTTGTTTAATAATCCGCATGGTTGTCTTTTCCAAGTAGGTGGTCGGATCGTTCTTTGTAATTTTCATCATTAAGGATCTCCTTCATCTTGTCAGTATAATCTGAAGTATTTTAAACAACAGTTGCGTTGCCCTTATCAGCCGGCAGTATCGTAATGTCTCCATTATTTTACAGTTTAAAAATGGCTCTCTTTTCTCCAGGGTTGAGATTAGGTCTAGGAATTCTGCTAGTACATAAAATACTAGCAACCTCCTGAGACGAATCTCCTCAGCTTCAGTTTTATCTATGTAGGCTATAGATGTTTCAATCTCAGATATTATTTCTTCTAAAGGAAGCCTGGTAGGAGCAATGGCAAAGTTAAACCCTTTACATAGGACGAGATTTCAGCATCACTGAGGCTGTAGCTAGAGATGTTCTTCACAACCAAGTCAGGATCCAGAGTCTGACGATGAACTTCAGAAGTTTAAGCAGTAAGGCTATTAAACCTTTTCACCAGTTTCTCAGTTTTAAAACTTACATTGGTTTCTGATCTCCAAGCCACTAAAGAATTAACGGATGTACTCCAGATAATATTTATTCATCATATATATAAATACAAGTTAATATAAATTAATAATAGTGTACAGTTTTAGTTTTTGTTAAAGCGAGGATATAAATATCAATTAAATCAATTATATAGAACCATTCGTGCATATACATTAACGATTCGAAGTATGATTTTTTCTGGCGACCTAGAGTCGTAGTTTTTCTGCAAAAATGCGCCAAATTTGCTGAAGATATTGACAATGAAGACCTTAAAAAGCTTCAGTAATTTTAGAATATAACTTCTAATACTCTTACATTTTGGTTTATACGTATTAAACATTTATAAAAAAACCTCACTATTAATAAAATGTTCTTGTTTTAGTTTTAGTGGGTGACGTTCTTGTTAAATATTGACTACAAAATAGAATTATAAAACATTTTCAAACACGCTTCGAGACCAACGTTACTTTCATCCTGTTCAGAGTTAAGACGCTAAAACCAGACAGTTTATCTAGAGTTTTTTTAAGAGCATGAACACGGATGGAGGCCCTTGAAAATGCCAATACTGATTATATACAATTTAAACACCAATAATGTTAAGCAGTTTAGCTTAAGTAGAGTCTTGGTGTTTTCTCTGAGATGAACATATGGATATCGGTTATCTTTAATTATTACTGATTATTCAAAATTATTCCGTTCTGACCGAATAAATAAAATTATTCTGTCTATATTCTTTACCAGCAAAGAATGTTTCTAAGTATTGTTGATTAACAAAGTTTAACCGTTCAGTAATTCTTAGATTGAGTTATAACATTTCCGTAACCATTACCGGAATTAGTTTTTTTAATAAGATATAAATACATCTAAAAATAATATTTTTTGCGTCCGTAAAAACAGTTTTGCCCTTCAAATTAATGAAAAGGGATTTATATTTAGAAGCCCTCTCAATATAAACCCAAGTTCTCTTTGTAATAAATATTTAAAACTCAAGAGTTATAAACAACTCACAATTATAAGACTTTTATTTCATTTGCGTTTCCATGACTTATATCTTCATCATCAGTGA
Source organism: Prosapia bicincta (assembly GCA_036971475.1). Lineage (NCBI taxonomy): Eukaryota > Metazoa > Arthropoda > Insecta > Hemiptera > Cercopidae > Prosapia > Prosapia bicincta. Next base: position 56,957,666 of record JBAIZL010000009.1, on the reverse strand, counting down.
TGCTAACATATACCATATAATTTTAATTAAAGAATTGAGACATTACCTATAATATTTTTATATAAGTTGGTAAACTTTATAGTTTTACTTTCGTCGACTTATGCTATGCTACGTTCCATTTCCTTAATTTAATTTATATGTTTGTGGTAGTATCAGTGATAATGATGGCATAAGTAATTGAAACGCAAATGAAATTAAAGTTTTATAACTGTGAGTTGTGTATATTTCTGTTGTTTATAACCTTTACTCACAAGCCAGCTCTAATATCGTTTATACTAAATATTTGTTTTAAAAATTTAACGCGTTATTAAAACCTTTAAAAATTGTAAATATCTCCTTCATATTTACTCCTCAGTTGCATTTTCATGTTTATTTTAACAACACGCGAACCTATACTCTACAAAGTTTCCCACTACTATAAAAGTTTACTTGATATGCATTTCCATAGCTCTTAGAATGATTGACGATGCATTGTGCAATATATCATTAACAGATTTACATTTCCGTTCCATGTAGGTCGTCATTATTGGTGATGTCAAGCTCAAATTATTTCTCGGCGTCAAGTTGGCTATAAATTTCTTTTATCGTTAAATTTCCAACTCTTATATAGCAATCCATTTATTGTTTCAACAATGCCATGTTTTCTATTTTCACCTGCAAAGTACATGTCCAATGTAGGATCACGAGATCGCCAACGTGTTTTTATACAAAATAAATTCTAAGTACAATTGTATGACATACACGAGCTTTTCATTGTAGTTTTTACTTCACGAGATTGCCTTTAAGGACTAAAAGGTTGGTCGCTCCTAGCTGTAGTCTATCTTAACAAGCCCATGCCTCAATCCAGAAGCTCCGGCCGTTAGGTAGAGGGTGGATAAAGGTCCGATATTAAAGGGAACAAGATCACTACCTAGACTGAACCACTCATAAGGGCGGTCTGACAGTATGTCTTTTCCGAAGGTGTTAATTCGATAGTTGTGAAAAAGTGAGCGCAACCGTAGTGTACTGGTCTGGTAGTCGTATTGGCTTGGAGGGGTTCGGTGACCCTTGAAAACTCACCTAAGGTATTAGGGGTCTTCATATCTAGCCCGTCGGTCCTGGTGACGAAATATATATATATATATATATATATATATATATATATATATATATATATATATATAGAGAGAGAGAGAGAGAGAGAGAGAGAGATACAGAAGGAAAGTATTAAAGGGAGAAAAAGAGAGAGAGAGAGAGTGACTTTCTCACAGTTTACTTACCGGTGTAGAGCCGGTGTACCATCAGAGGCTAGGATAAAGTGAAAATTTACTTTGTTTCCTGGTAACTTTTCTTTTAAAACTTTAAGCTTGATATCTTTCAACAAAAATCAAATGGTTTCTCATTACGAATTCGATTCATTGTAACAAGCTTTTACACGGTTCTTCAAAGTGTATTAGAAATGAGAAATCAGGTAACTCTAAGACTAATTAATATACTAATACTCGTTTTATAATAATTGCAAAACCATTTTGTGAATGCTTATAAATATAGAGTAGCCAGCAACTGTAGCTTACATAACGATGTGTATGAACACCTGCTGCCTATAGTAACTTGTTGCAGTTCGGGAAGGTACAAGTGTATGAGTAGTTGCTGAGACTGACGTAACTACAATGTGCAGCAGTTACTCGGATACTGTCTTATTAGTATTTAAGGGTTGTTTGGAATTATGCTCTGTTGAATTCCTTTGTATTGATTACCCCGTCAGATTAGGCTCTTACCGGCGGCTATAGCTAACCAGAAATAGGATTAGCATTTGTGATAGTTTAATGGTGAAGTACTTCAATAAATAGGTAATAGTAATTTATAGAAATAATAATCAATATGTATATTTTTTCATGACTTCTTTTAAATAGGTAATTAGGCGATTTAACGCACTTCAGTAACATTCAAGAACTCTCATGTCAGGTAGATCTTACGATATTAACCGATATAATGAGTTATTTTCCCCTGATCGTTTCTGCTGCACCGTGTTTGTCTTCTTAGTTCAGTTTAACTTAGTCAGGTTTACCTAGGTACAGTAAGTTAACACTCTTATTATACTCATCTTTACGTCTGTTACGAATATTTGAATCCGTTTGATGACATTTTCCTGTACTTCCATTCCAAAATGGGTCAACAACGAAATAATTTAAAAAGGGCAGAAAAACGTTGTCAAATGTATTGAATATGTTAGTTACAATATTTGTGTCCCCGTGTTTGTTTGTAACTGTGCGCCAGATGTAGAGTAACTTCATAACTTAAATAACTTTTCCTCAGAAACACAAAAATCTTTACCCTGATTGTTGTTTTTCATTACTCTTACTAGTTATTGTAATTATTTTCAATAATGATATTGTTAATAATCATCATTGCACACAGGGTTGTATATATTTGTATATATAAGTTACGTGTTATATTAAGCTTGAAAGGTTTTTAAAAATGATTTTATTTTTACAAACCTTTGTTAATTACGAAACATTTAATTTTGAAATGGTTACAATAATTTAGCTTAATAAAAACAAATACAATTGATGTACATTCAATCGGAGTGAGAACGTCTGTATGAGACAGAGGCAACTTGCACACTGCCGGGGCTCTGTTCTCACGACCTATATAATACAAAAGCTGCGTAAGCAGGAATTTTCCTAGCACGCATTTAATTATGAAATGTTCACATAAATTGTTCATATAACTCCTCCATTCCTAAAGAAAACTTCGGGGGTTGGCGAAGTTTCGGCATTGGTTGAAGTCCTCTTCTTCTTCTTCTTGATGAGGGCGAAGTATATAAGGCTGCTGAATACACCTCCGTAAAGGGCAATAGTCCAGATACTGATGTGGTGTGTTATTTCCATAGTTGGGTCAATTCTTCAGATGGTTTCCGTGTTTATTTTGTCCAACTCTAGGCGTTTAACGTTTACTGAGAATTATGGCATTTTACTCATTGAAAATTGTAGTTTGGACGTGTCCATGAAAATAGGATGGCCTCCCGAAGTTGTTGATGTATGGCTCAGTTTCATGTTGTTGAAAAAGACTGAATCATTATTAGTTTTTATCAAATATATGCCTTGAAGGGTGACGGTGGTAGTTGCCTTGCGATTGGTAATTTCCAGAGTCTGCTTGTTGGGGAAGGTCGCCAGGTAAAGGTTGATTTCTGGGATCCAGTTAATTAAGTTGTCTGTAACTTCCAATGCAGTATATTCACAGTTGCTGGCATCGTTGTTCCTGATGATGGACACTTCACAGTCTAATTTATGGTGTGTTAGAATGTCGAATGAGCAAAAGTATATGGAATCGGTTTTACAGTTACATTCATTGTCTAAACCTAATATTACAGAGTTAGACACTATTATGTACCTTACTTTTGGTATAATTGTTACATAATCTGTTTCATATTTTGTGGGTATAGAGTGTAGTTTATACAATTTAAATTGAGTTTTTTCTACAATGGGTAAATTTATAAAGTATACAATCCTTTCAGAATCTAGTTTACAATTAACTTTAATTAGGTTCTCTAATTCCCACATATTTTCCATTTTAGGTTCTAAAGGTAACCTCTCATTATAATATTTATAAATTTTGTTTAATTCTTCATATAATTCTTGGGTTGAAATAACACTAGGGTGTACAACATCTAGTTTACAAAATGTAAGAGAATTTTCTAAATCTGTGATTACCTGTAACATCATGTCATATAAAATGTTCAATTGATTTAGAATACTTCTAAATTTTTCTAGCTCAACAAAGTCATTTACATTACTATTCACAATACTTAACTTATTTTTTAATTCTACAAAATTTTCATCAATTACAATAAATGTTTTATTTAATTCTTTCATAATATTATTACTAAAGGGGTATTGAGATTCAATTTGATAATTAATTTTAATTTGCTCATTTTCAATATCTTTAATTATTGTGTCATATTTATTACCATCATATGCATCTAAATTGCCTGTTAAAGATTTGATAACGGATCCTAGTCCGTCTATAAGACCTCTTTTTGTTCTTTTGTTACCATTCTCTCTTAAGAGTATAATTTCTAATTTTTCTTCTATTACATTTTTACTGTGATTAACATATTTAAAATAATTAACAATATCCCTTATTCTATTACTGTTATCAGTTACATATTCATTGTTTAATAAGCTACCGTTACAATTGTAGCAACTAGTTTCAAAATTTTGCAATACATCATAATAATAAGCATCAATGTTTTTTAAATGAGCTACTAAGTTTCTTTCATTAAAATAGTGGACAAAGGTATGGTAGGAAGATTCTAATTAGGCCGGCCCAACGTCTATTGGGATTATTCCGAGGTTGTTATTGATTTCTCTGATCTCTGCTGAGTCGGTGGCTGTGCCAATGACGAACAGGAGGGACCTGGAAAATTATTTTGAGCATTAGTTACATTTTTTATCTTCTTAGGCCTTTTAATTTTTGACAAATGTATTTTGTCTTTTGTGTTATGATATCTAGGCTTTATTTTACCAGTTTTCCTTTCCTTGTTTATTGAAGCTATCTCTTCCTTGCTATATCTGTTTTTCGTTTTGCTTTGCTTCTGAACTGACTTTATATGAACTTCAGATGGTATTTCTGGGAGTGGTTCTTTGTTTACATTCCTTTTTTCCAAAACTTTTTCTTTAATTCATTGATTGCTATCCCTAATGTTTTCGTAAAGTATTTTTGTTTTTTCTTTATGGTTTAAAACGTAGTCATTTACAATTTGTTTTTCTAAATCTATATCTAATAAAGAGTTTGAATTTATGTGTCCAAATAAGACTTCGCACGGCGTTAATTTTGTGACTGAATGTATGCTATTGTTATAGGCTACTATAGCATATTTAACTTTCTTAATTATACTGTCTTTCTTAAATTCGATTTGATTATTTAACAGCCTTATGTGTTCTATTAAGGTGGAATGAAATCTTTCACATAATCCGTTTGATTGGGGGTTTTGTGTACTGATAAAGTGAATTTTGATTTTATGCAGGTCTAGTATCTCCTTTACAATTCTGTTATTAAACTCCGTTCCATTGTCTGAGATAATAACTGTTGGTAAGCAGAAATGCATGAAGTAATCTTATAGCTTGTCTGCAATCTCTGTAGCTTGAGAGCTTCCCAGGCGATGAACTTGAGCATATCTCGTGAAACTGTCGACAATGCTGATAAACGAATTCTTTTCCAAGGAGATAGTGTCGATGTGAATTATCTGGAATGGCCTTGCAGCTGTTGGTGTCAAGTTCATTTCTAGCTGTAAGGGAACTCTGTCGTATTTGGTTCTTTGACATATGTCACACTGATTTATGAAATTTTGGATTAGTGATTTTAAATCAGGCCAATAATATCTTCGCTTAATTTGATCGTATGTTTCCTGTATCTCACTGTGATTGGTTTTGCCAACATGATAATTACTTATCGTTTCTAAGGTATCTTCTTCCGAAGTTTGGTCTAAGAGTTTGTTATTACACTTATCTAAATTTAGTTCAGATTGTTTGAAATTTTTGGCTATGCATGATGCAAATTTCTCATAAAAATCGTCTTCAAAATATAGATTATATTTTATTTTGGGTACCAAATATGATTTTACAAAATTAACTATGTCTTCTTTAAAATTATTTTCTGATATTTCGACCATTAAACGAATTTTTGAAGTTCCGAATAGTTTTATAATTTTTACTTTCTTTGGCTCATATCTTACTAATGATAAAAATATTTGATTTTTTCCAAAGTTTACAGGCTCGTAGGAAATTGGTATTTCAATTTGGGTGTTCCCTTCAAAGTTGGAATGCACGGTTTGACTGTCACTTTCTTGATCGTGCTCTAAGTTGGCATTATCTGTTGCGTCGAGTTGTACGACCATAGATTCATTATCATTTAGTTCCGGGAAGTAACGTTGAAGTAAGCCGGCTGGAGATAATTCAAGGTCTGGTTCTACAGTGTGTTGGGTGTTTGTTGACCTTTTATCAGTAACATTCAATTGTATCCTAGACAATGCATCTGCATTTTGATTTAGTTTACCTTTTTTGTATCTTATGTCATAATCATATTCTTCTAATTTTAATCTCCATCTTAAAAGTTTGGAATTTGGTTCTTTAACTGAAAATAACCATTGTAAAGGTTTATGGTCTGTATAAATTTTAAATTTTCTCCCAAATAAATAAGGCCTAAAATGTTTGGTGGCCCATACGATCGCTAATAATTCCTTTTCAATCGCGGAGTAATTAGTTTCGCTGTCGTTTAAAGTTCTGCTGGCATACGCTATAGGAAGGTCTTTTCCATTTTTGTCCTGGCTTAAAATTGCTCCTAGTGCAAAATTACTAGCGTCTGTCGTTAGAGTAAACGCCTTTTCAAAATCTGGGTATTGTAGAAGGGGCTCGTTAGTCAATATATTTTTACATGTTTCAAAACATTCTATAAAGTCTGGATTTTCTATGTTTATTTTTGCATTTTTCTTTAAACAGTTAGTAAACGGTTTTGTTATCTTGGCGAAGTTTTTAATAAATTTTCGATAATAGCCTAATAGTCCTAAAAAGCCTTTAATTTGTTTGGTGGTTTTAGGTATTGGGTAGTCCTTGATTGCCAAAATCTTTGCTGGGTTAGGTTTTACGCCATCTGGTGTCACAACATGTCCCAAATACGCTACTTCTTTTCTTAAAAATTCTGTTTTATCCAGCTGTACTTTAAAGTTGGCTTTGCGTAATCTCTCGGAAACTTCTTTAAGTCTTTGTATATGTTCTTGGAGGCTAGTAGAATAAATTATAATGTCGTCTAAATAAACTAAACATGTTTCATTTTGGATGCCTCTCAGAATATTATTCATAATTCTTTGAAATGTAGGGGGGCTATTCTTTAGTCCAAAGGGCATTCTTAAAAATTTGTAGTGTCCCGTTTCTGTTGAAAACGCTGTTTTTTCTATGCTATTTTTATCCATTTCTACTTGGTGAAATCCTGAGGCTAAATCTAAAGTTGTAAAATACTGAGATCGTCCTAATTTATCTAATATTTCGGTAATGTTTGGCAAGGGAAATTTATCGTCAATTGTTTTCTTGTTTAATCCTCTAATATCTATTACTAATCGAAATTTTCTTTTGCCAGAAGCGTCTTGTTTTTTGGGTACAATCCAGACAGGAGAGTTCCACGGAGAATTTGAAGGTCTAATAATTCCTTGTTCAAGCATGTCCTCAGTTTGTTTATTAATTTCGTTCTTGTAAATCTCTGGATATCTATAATTTCTAGAGTATACGGGAATTTCATCAGTAGTCCTAATAACATGTTTTATTTGGTTGGTAAAAGTTAAATCGTTTCCCTCAATAGGGAATAAATCTGCATAATCTTTTATTAAACTTGTTATAGCGGATTTTTCTTCCGAGTTCATATGTTCCATTCTAAATTTTAATAAATCTAAATTTTTTCTTCTCGATTTTTTTGTTTTTTAATCTAATAAATTGAAATTAGCGTTCGTTTGCATTGCATCAGGTTTAAGGATATTGTATTCTTCTAAAGATTTTAATTCTAATGGTTCATTCACTGTTAATTCTACATTTTCCTCTATGTTGTTTATTATAGGGCAGTAAGCTTCTCCCTTGTGTACTGAGACTATACACTGCGGAATTTCTAATCCATTTAAGTTTTTGTATGGTAAGAGTCCTTCTCCATCTTGAATATTTTGTATTCTAAATTTAATCATTTGGCTAGCGCGGGCTTGTATAACATAACTTGTTCCCTTTTTTGCGTTCTGTTCCTGACATTCGCTTTTATTATTATTATTATTATTTTGTTCTTCTGTGTTAAAATATTTAATCGGCATTTGCTTATTGCGAATATTAATTTATCATTCACAAATTTTAAATTAATTTTTAATTCTTTTATGTTATCTAATCCAAGGAGTAAGTCAAAATCTTTATGGAAATCAAATAAATAGAATTTGGTTGTTTCTTTTCCTAAAAGTGGTAGCGTACAACTGTATCTTTCTTTTGATACTCCATGAGCTGTACTCACTTCAAATGGTTCTTGTTTTAGGGTGTTTTTGAAAAATTGGAAAGCTATTGATTTTTTAATAAATGATCTCGTGCTTCCAGTGTCAATCAGCATCTTTAGGTTGGTCTTGGGATCGTGGATGTACGGTAGTTCGTTTGTGTCGTCTTCGATATGCATTATGGAAAATGTCTTTTTATTGTGGTTAGTCCTAAAAATTGATTTTGGGTATGATTGTCCTCTTGAGTGAATCCGCATGCGTTTTCCTCTTGCGTTGAATCATCAAAGTCTATGTAGCTGTCAGGGTCCTCTTGCGGTTCATAATCTGTTTGTTCGGTCAGATAAGAGTTAGTCATTTGTTCAGTCAATCGATTCATAGTTTGATCGTAATTTTCCTCCTCTATTGGTATCCCTGTCATCTGATAAAGTCTATTTTGTCTAATTGTGTTCCCTGTTTGACGTGTGGAAATGCTCATTGGTTCTGGTTCAAATTTTTGATGAACTTTTAATGGTGTGTAGTTGTTAGACTGTCTCGGTTGTTGATTTTGCTGTACGTATGAGTTAGGTTTAGTAAATTGGTTAGGATTATTTTGGTAGTTGGGCCTATAATTTTGGAAGGTTTGTTTGTTAGGAAGGGGTTTGCGAATAGGCGGGTATTGTGGGGCCCTAGGTGGAATGTTCTGTTTTATATTTTGAAATAATTTGTTATTTTTAAATTGTAAGTCATTAGTAAGCATGTTAAGTGCTTCGCTAAGAGAATCTGGATTTTTGGTTTGCATTAGCGATCCTACGGGTTCATGTAAACCTCTAAGGAGAACTCTTAACCCTAATTTCTGTACATATTCTATTAAAACATCATTGGCCAATTGTCTTTGTGGCTCTTTATTAACAAAAAATGAAATCTGTAAATTTAATAGTTTTTTAATTCTCTCATAATATTTAAAAGGTGAGTCGTTATGCCAAGGTGATTTCTTGTTTTAACTCAGCCATTTCTAAATCTAAAGTAAAACAATCTCTTTTGTCTGAATAGCTGGTTAATAATACTTTTTTAATCTCATACCAATTGTATGAATTTGAGTTTACTTCATTTCTATTGCTTGGCCTTTTACCTTAGCTAGTATAGAAGAAAATAGATACTCATTTTGAAAATCCTCTGGATTTTCGTTTACATAAAACTTATTTACTACTTTATCACATATGGAAATGAATCTGTGGAGCATAGTGGGCTCTCCACTATACTCAGGAATCATATCAAGATATTCCTTCTTTAATGTTGGCGTTGCCATTTTAAAATATTATTTTCTTTAAAATAATAAAATTAAAAATCAATTATATAAAATTAAAAAGTATTTACTCTACTTTTTCTTAATTCTATATCTTAGGATCTACTTACAAGTTGATCCAAAATACTTTGCTCATTTGAACAATTTTCACTTTTCACTTACACGATATTCAGTCGTGCTCTTAATAGATATGCGCTCTATTAAGTGGTTGTAGATATTCACTCTACTTAAAGTTTCCTGATGTCGTTACAGATATGCGCTCTGTAATGAATCGAGTTTTTGCAGTATCTCGGTTAACGATTGATATCGAAAATAATTATGTTCATTAATTTTCCCGAGATGTCCTACCGACTGCGCCAGTTACGTGTTATATTAAGCTTGATAGGTTTTTTAAAATGATTTTATTTTTACAAACCTTTGTTAATTACGAAACATTTAATTTTGAAATGGTTACAATAATTTAGCTTAATAAAAACAAATACAATTGATGTACATTCAATCGGAGTGAGAACGTCTGTATGAGACAGAGGCGACTTGCACACTGCCGGGGCTCTGTTCTCACCACCTATATAATACAAAAGCTGCGTAAGCAGGAATTTTCCTAGCCCGCATTTAATTATGAAATGTTCACATAAATTGTTCATATAACTTATATTAATTATTTATATGGGCAAAAAATATATGTATAAATATGTTTGTTAAATTTATCTTGAAATATTTTAAACTGAATTTTCCTATGTTTTGAGCTTAAGAAACAAAACTTCTACTTATGGTTTTATAGTCTCCCTTTGGGTTCAGGTGGAGGTGCGGCGGTGCATCCTTTGCTGTATCGGTTGTTCCAGGCAAAGGCTAGTAGGTGTTGAATTGAATCCCCTCGTACTTCTTATCACTCGCTCTTGTTATCCGAGGTTTACGTATATGAAAAAAAATCTTTATCTACAGTTTAGTAACTAACACGTGACCAGTTTACAAAGTAACCGAATAGCGTGGTCATATGTTTCCTTCTTTACTGTGCTCAATGTTAACAGGTAAAATATTCTTTAATTTATAATAACAAGACTATCTTTAATTAAATAAATAAAAAAAAACACTAACCGAATTATAAAAATATTCTACTTTGCTACATACGTATGCCCGAGGATGAAGACAAAACCAGTCTTTGAAAGTTAACTCGCATAAATAGCAAGTAAGATTATTGTTTAAGTACATATAGTGAAAGTGATATATATTTTATGAAATTAAAGTTCATGGAGTAGTATCATGTTTATTAGAAATAAATTATACACGACGAAAAACATATATAGTTCACTCTTTCAAGGGGCTGCCATATGGTTGCAAAATGAAATGCTGCCATATTGATAGCGGGATATATATATATATATATATATATATATATATATATATATATATATATATGTATATATATATATATATATTTATTATGTATATATATATATATGTATATATATATATATATATATATATATATATATATATATATATGTATATATATACATATATATATATATACATATATATATAAATAAATAAATAAATATATATATATATATATATATATATATATATATATATACAGCCTGCTAACAACACGGAGACCATTCATTGGTCATTTTGCATTCAAATTGGCAGCCGGTTGTTTGTGGCAGATGTATTCGGCTGCCCCATAGTAATTCATGATAATGTAACACCCTTTAACAATAATCGAAATAACAATCATGTCAATAAGTGTAAAAAGAAGTGTTTTATTGTATTTGGAAGTTCCATGGTCGTTCTGAATTTTTAAAAAATAATTTGTAATAACCAAACGGTACTCGTATTGATAGCAGAGTGAACGGGAATTATATATCACAAGTTCGTAACATTTCCGCCAGGGGCAGCATAGTCACCTCCTGTATATAAATTTACTGTATATTTCAACCATTTCCTAACATTATGGCAGTCACAAACGTGCCAACATTGCTGGCATCCACATAGTTATCAATCGTACTACGTAATGAATATATTTGAATTGGAAAAAGTATCGCTGGAAAGTGAGCACTCGGGGGTTTTTGAGTATGCTGAATTCAATGCCGTCATCGAAAGTCACCGGGGATGTACTGGTGAGGCTTTAGCCATGTACAAAAAGGGGTTAATTAGGGTAAAAAGTCAGATGGCTAAGAATCGCGGGATAATGACCGTTCGGGGGTTTATGGGGATGCTAAATTCAATGGCAACATCTAGAGTCACCGGGAATGAACCGGATGTAAGTCTACGTAAGTACCAAAAGGATGATTTGGGGTAAAAAAGTCAAAAGTAAAAATATACAAGAAAATAACCACTCTGTGGTTTTTTGTAAGGCGGAATTCAATGCCGTCACCGAAAGTAGCCGGGGGTGCACTGATGTGGTTCCACGCAAGTACCAAAGCAGTGAATTGGGGTGAAAAAGTCAAAAGTTAAAAAATGTCTGGAACATAACCACTCGGGGGTTTTTGAGGATGCTGAATAAAATGCCGCCATCGAAAGATGACAGACAGATGAGACTCTACGTGAGTAGTCACCGAAAGTCACCGTGAATGCATTGGTGTTGCTCCACGCGAGTACCAAAGGGGTGAATTGGGAAGAAAAGTCAGATAAATAACTACGTTAGGGCTTTTGAGTATGCTGAATTCAATACCGTCATCGAAAGACACCAGGAATGGATGGGTGTGGGTTCTACGGGAGTAGCAAAGGGAGAATTGGGGTAAAAAGGTCAGAGGCCAAGAGATCGTTATAAAATGATCACTTGGGGTTTTTAATAATGCTGAGTCTAATCCTAGCACCAAAGTTGGCCATGCACAATCCGGGAAGGGACTGCGGGTGTCGCTGTTTGTGAATTGAGGTAAAACTTGCCAGAATCTAAAATATTGCCCAAAAATAGGCATTCGAAGATTTTCGAAGGTCCTAATCCCTTGTCTACAAAATTCGTCGGGGATGTACGGGGTTACCAAGGGGTGATTTGGGGTAATATATCCCATTGACAATAAATCGCCCGAAATTGGTATGTTTCCAACTATGCAACATAACCAACAGAAAGAGTCGGGTTCGCGACCTTGTCTTGGACAGAAGTTATGCTACATCTATTTACAGAAATGTTTGTGATATGAACATATAAACAGGCGTCACTCCGATAGCAGTTCTAGCACGTTTGTTTACGTCCTGCCTGTCAAACTAATCTTTATACCTTGGAGCAGTGTTTCAATGCAGCCTATCCATGTGCTTTAAGAATTTTAAAGACTGTATGCTTGAACGATTCAACTTGAAAAGATAACCGTTTGTCCCACATTGATAATTTTATAAAAATTATTCTTTTATTTAATTTATTAAAAAATGTATTTTGTCTACCTAATTGATATATATTTTCTTTTAAAAATTACTTAGACTATCTAAACATTCATGTTTGTTTTCTCATTCTTCTTCGGGTAATTAATTTTCTTCTCTTTTCGTTTCTTTTCTTTTGTTCTTTCAAAAGGGATGGTATCATTAGCGGGGGCAGCGGAATGACTTTTCAGCCATCCGTTAATGAAAACATTCTACTATAACCGTAAAATAAAAAACTTATAAATAAGTAGGCCTTATATTTTTTCAATCTTTATACAACTTAGAATAAACAACAAAGAGAATTTGTTGACTCACATCATTTCATCGACTTATCTTTATCAGCTTATATATCCAGAAAACCTATTATTCCAATATCTACAAATTCTAAGCCTAACCCTTAACTACCGTCATCGTGCCTGACCATCAGCGACGGGTTAGCCGAAGAAGACAGTGATTCAGGTGCTGTATCTAATGACCAACTTTTAAAAGGCATCAAAGAGAATAGGGGAATTGTGCAACAGAGTGAAGATGTAATTGAGCAAAAGGTTATGATACCGAATCTCAACGAAGAGCATCAGACGATGAAGACGATTTCGAAAAACTGCAACCTCCAGAAATTTACAAATTTCTCTATTTGTATAGATTAAATGTTATAAACAATGTAGAATTTGTCCAGCAACAAAAAATAGAAAGCCTAGCTACATTTTGTAAGATGTCTTTGTACAGCCAATATGTCTAGAATGTTCTGAGTCACTGCGTAAATACTGCTGTCAAAATTGAGTTAATATTTCTAATCCAAGTTTCCATAAATAAAGCTTATAATGTGTCAAATGTTATCTTGTATATAAAGGTAGGTGTGTACAATCAGTGACCAAGATATAATTAGTGTATGTTAATTATCGTGCGATTATAAGTCTTTTTAGCTAAACTGCGCTAAAATCTGTAGGTTTTATTTACTACAGTTTTCAATTGGTAAATAAAATATAACTGATCTCATAAAACTACGTTTACCCTACTAGTCACATTCTCGAAAACTCACACGTGCGTTACCCTTGACTTTCGATGACGAAATTGGAATCACCCCTTACAAACCCAGAGTATTAATTTACTAGACATTTTTCTAGTATCTGTCATTTTCATAAAAATTAACCACCCTTTCTACTCCCGTAGAACCACACCCTCATATTCCCATTAGCATTTAATGACGGTATTGGACTCAGCACGAATAACCTCCCCCCCCTAGAGATCATTTTCTAGTTGGCCTTCTGATAATTTTACCCCAATTCTAAAATTTCCTACTTTCGTAAAGCATTACCCGATCATCTCCACTGACTTTCGATAACAGTACAAGACTCAGCATCATTAAAACCCTCCGAGTGATATTTTCTATTTTTTTTTTTTTTTTTGCCTTCTGACAATTTTACCAAATTAGCCTCCTTTCTACTCCTGTAGAGTTACATATGTGGATCTCCGTTTAATGGTAATGACGGAATGGACTCAGCACTATCAAAAATACTCCAATTGATGATTTTCTACCTTTATTTTGCCTTCTGAAAGTTTTACCCTAATTCACCAGTTGCTACTAGCATAGAGCATCACCCGTTCACCCCCATTGACGTTCGATAACTGTAAAAGACTCAACAACATTAAAAACACCCGAGTGATCATTTTTTCTTGTTATTTTGCCTTCTGCCAATGTTACCCCAAATCATACTTATTCTAGTCCAGTAGAGGCACAACTTTGCTTCCCCATTTAATATTGAAGGCGGTATTGGACTAAGCACCTTCCAAAACAATACGATTGATCATATTCTAGCCTTCTCACATTTATTCTCCAATATGGTTTTTCCTTCTCACATTTATTCTCCAATTCAACATTTGCTACTCCCATAGAGGATCACCCGTCCATCCCCATTGAAGTTCGGTAATGGTACAAGACTCACCACCATTAAACACCCGAGTGATCATTTTTTCTTGTTATTTTGCCTTCTGTCATTTTGACCCCAAGTCACTCCTTTACAACTCCCATAGAGCCCAACCCATTCATCCCCGTTTGTTCTTGTTCACAGTAGTGGAATCAGCATCATTAAAAACGGCCCAATAGATTATTTCCTAGCTTTTGTTTGGATCTGATATTTTTCTATATATTCTTTTCTACGTACATTTGAGTCCTCTAAAGAGTTATTGTATATTTACGTTTTCGGTAGGCAATTCAACGTTTTTAAACCGACATCATATTTGCTAATTTACAATATTTATTATACAACACCTTGGAGCTTCCTTCATTATTTTTGTTAAACAATAAAACACGTAAACTCATACTTAAATATTTTATAATCAGTGTAATAAAAGTATGTTATAAAAGTTATGAAATCTGTAGACAGAAATATGTGGAGTCAGTTGCATATTAGGATTTAGGCCATATAGGTAATTATAACACAGTTATTGAACAAGCTTTACGAAAGAGAAAGAAACCTAAATAGATATTAATATATTTTTGCATAATCCACTCCAATGTAATTTATTCGAGTGGGTTTCCTAAGTAATTTAATTATTCTAAGGGTTTTTTGTAGCTTTTCTCAATTTCTCTAATCCGCTTTCGTCTTTTCTAGTGGATGAGTTTTAAATACAGCTGAAAGAATTTTACTAATTAAAGAACATCTAATTATATTTTTATTAATTAGTTACTTTGACTAAAAAAATACGTTTTTATTGAATATTTGCTTTGCTTAGAGAGACGGGGTCGTTTTTTATGTTTCTTTGAAACCCTTAAAACAATAAGAACTTATTTTCCTTAAACATTTTTGCACAAGGAATATCAATAGCTAATTAAAACAGAAATGATTACTTGAAACTATTTTCATCCCTTGAGCTAAATTCTGAGCTACTGGCTACGACCATGTAACAAGTATTATCCATAGCCCAACGAATATTTAAATAAAGGCGTTAATTTAATTTCAAAGTTATGTCTGTTAGTCAAATATGTCAAATGTTTAGCTATGTCCGTTTTCTCATAGGTCGGTAAATGCCGGTTTAGGGGATAAACAGTTAGCATCCTTTAAATAATTTTTCTAACAACGAAAAGGTACTTTAACGTTAAGGATGAGTCTAGATTGGATAGGTTAGGTATCTTTTACGTTGTTGTTGTTTTTGTGTCCATGGAGTCTTAGATCATATAAATATAAAACGTCCGCTCGATAGCGGCGCGTCATCTCCGGCACCTTTTTTCTAAACGGAAGAAGTCTTAGATAGTCTTCAAATGGCACCATTCCCAAATTCAATACATGCGGCATGAGTACCGGGCACTCGAAGATATGTCTCGGCGTTTGTGAAAAATTAGTGAGAATTCCAACACTTTTGAGGCTCTGGCAACCCTTCCCCATGGAAAGTATACCTACCGTGTCTCAGAGGTAATAGATTTACCGATGCACGCATTTTAGTAGAATAGTTCGTCTAATAATGTCGATTGGATATTTCCAAGCATTAAAAGTGTCGTGATTTTTAAACACTTGAAATTTGCTTTAGGAAAGTCAATTTCGTAAAACCTTCAGACAAAATATTTTCCCATACAGTACTTTTGCAAGGAAAACATTTCTTCAGCTGGAAAGAAACATTCACTTCAAAAAGTAATTGCTTTTCACTGCTTCCAAATAAAATTGAAATAAAATAAAAATCCTTTGTTGGTGAAACTAATTGATTTGTGATTGGGTTTTAAAAACTGAAATAACGTCAAGAGGTAGTGAATATATAAACGCCAGTTCATTTTTGTATCAAAAGAAGATTTCTGCCAACGTCCTTACAAAAAATAAATATGTAAAAATAATTAAATTATACACATAAATGTATTTGGTTATTACAAATAACAGTTGCATCAGAAATAAACTTCAGCTGTAACCAAATCGCTTAAATCATTAACCGTTAAATATAAAATAATATTTAATATTAATGTATCCATATATTATTGGAGTGAAAAGGTTATCTTGAATATGAAGGTAGACAATATATGTTGAAAATGTTTTGAATTTATGTTTCTAAAACGTGGGTCATTTTAAAGGAAAACTTGATACATTACATTATTCTATTAACAATCGTATGTTTCATTTTACTCGTTTGTTCTAGTGGTGTTTAAATATTGATTTCAGATAATATATAAATAAAGTCTATCATATTATGTTATTTAGAAAAATTATAATTGTTTAACTTCTAATAAAATTGTAGAAGATTAAGAATTCTGAAAATGTATAGAACATTTAGGCAAATTTATCATAATTAATATATACAGCTACAGCCATTTTTTAAAGTGAAAATGACATGAAACTGTATTTTTAAGCCACCCTTTGGTTGGAGACTTTTCTAATTATATACAGTCAACAACAAAGTTCTAAAACAGATAAAGTGGAACCTTGTTCCCTAATAATATATAAATTATTACCGAAAGCAAAATATCGTGACGAAAATCTTAAGAAAGTTAAATTACTTTCCGCTAAAATCTTTTCGGCTTTTGGAACGTCACGAACTTCTTAGAGGCGTGATACCTTATTTAAAAACAAGATTTCGATAGTCTGTGATATTTACCATAGTATAAAACTTGGAATGGTTATTTGTATTAAAATAAACGATTATAACGTACCTTCCAAAAGAGCAAGCAGAAACAGACAGCCAGCCGTACATGTTGCGAATTGTGTCTAATGATATTTTTCGTATCCAAATTTTATTTACTCTATAATATCTTTATACATTTAGATATACAGTAATATATGACTATCGACTATAATATAACTGACGTTTTGTTTAATGAAGACGGTCGTTTCGGGAAGTTGCCATATTGTGACTTCAAACTGTGATTACAAAACCTTAGTGCTACTGTGCACTTAATAAGTGGCACATATTTCGTGTACATGGGTTTCAATGTATACTAATAGCACAAGTTTAGGATGTATAAAAGCTATACAATATGTCTTTCCTCCCTCTTACCTTGCCCTCTATCACACACACACACACACACACACACACACACACACACACACACACACACACACACACACACACACACACACACACACACACACACACACACACACACACACACACACACACACACACACACACACACACACACACACACACACACACACACACACACATACACACACACACACACACACACACACACACACACACACACACACACACACACACACACATACACACACACACACATACACACACACACACACACACACACACACACACACACACACACACACATATATATATATATATATATATATATATATATATATATATTTATATTGATAAGTTACAGTTTTATATACGGGATATGTTGACAGAGGCATAGATCCCACGCTATGCACGTCCTCAGTAATGAAAATCATAATGCTGCTATAGGCAATCTTTCATGTCAAAGTATGTTTAAATGTTTAGAGCAAACCTAGAAGCTCGAGGGAATAATTAAAGATAAATAAATGGAATGTAGACATAAGTTCAGAAAATTTGTTATGAACTTTTGGCAAAAGGAGCCAAATAATATAGACTATTGGAATGTAAATGTTTCTGTTTATAGTAGTTTAGACTAACGTTAAAGAGTTAAAATTAATTAATGAGAATGAATTAAAATAATTTATTGAGAATAAATTTAAATTGATTATTGAGAATTAAATAAAATTAAAGGGATCAAATTGTTTAAAAAATTATTTGATAATAAAATAAAGGGTATTGAAGTAGAAAAAAGGGAACACAATTAAAATTTTAAAAAAATCCTTTGGTTATAAGTAAGTGTAAATTATGTTGAAAGAAAACTAAACAATAGAAAATAGGAAGTAACTATTTCTGCAAAGATTATGTGGGTCTAGTAAATCAATTTTAGATTAAGAATTTCAGAATTAGATATAAGACATTTTGTTTAATTTGTTATAGAAATAGAAAAAAATGTTTGTTGATAAACTTATGTTTATAAAAGATCAATTCTCTAACTTCATGTACAAGGGATTAAAATCAAATCTTAAAAATTTGCAAAATCACATAAAGGGATTATTTATTTCAAAGGGTTTAAAGAAAATTCTAGAAAATAAAGACAGCTTTATTTAGAAAATGAAGAAAATTGTATTTAAACATTAAATAGTTAGATAGAACAGAATTAAAATAAAAATTTTCAGTAAATATAATTAAAAATTATTTTTCTTAGAATTTTTTATTAGATTCAATAAGAAGTTTAAATAAATTTGGATAGTAATGCCGTTAAAGAAAGGGTTAACTGTGAAAAAGAATTACCACAATCATTAGCATGTTAATTTTTTAGACAGAAAAGAAGAGATAAAGTAAAGTCAAATAAAAAAGAATTGCTAAAATTTTAAAGAGTTAATTAAAATAAGAAACACACAAACTGTGCTGTATATTCATAAGTGAAAAATAAAATATAAACAGATGTTTACTAACATGCAAGCTAAACATTAGTTTATTTATTAAAACAAATTTCTTACACACTCCTAACACAAAAAAGGTCATTTCGCCATTAAGATGCCTTCAGAACTCCTTCACCGGGAAATGGATACACAAAGGGTTAAATCTCAGCAAGTTAGGTTTTTTAAATTAAACTCCAGTGACTTGTTTTCTGGCAGATTTTGGCGAGCCATTGTCTAGTGTTCTAGTGCTGGCTAGGTATGGCTCATTTCAAATGTTTTACCTTGCAATGGAGGTAGTTGGGGGCGGCGGCGTTCGTTTAAGGATAGGTATTCGTTTAAAACGTTTTTGAAGTAAAAACGTCTATAGCGAGGCCTACAAAAATTTATTGGATTGAGATAAACATACAATTTCGGGACAATCTAATTTTTGTCACTTTGATAGCGTCATGATAATTTCCATCAGTTTAAGCTATGAATCACCTAAAATTTAATTACATGAAAACATATGATTGCATATACCGTAGGTTATATGTAACACGTAGGTTATGTTACATTATTTATTGAAGGTTTCTACGGAAAATTATTATCACGAAATCATTTTAATTAGTCAACAAATATATTACTTTATTTAAATTTTTATAAATTTCAACACAAATATTTCAATATAACGATAACAATAAATTCCTATTTTCAATATAATTTTTTAAATATAAACTTTCTTAGGGACGTCTATTACTCTCTGAGAACTGATTTCAGTTGAATTTGTTAAATAAAATTTTATCATCAACATCTAACAAATATTTTTTAAACAATAATATATAAAAATAATAAGATATAAAACTAATGCATACATTTATTCGGCAATTTTCTTTGAAACTTTTGTAAAACAATTAGCTCGAATTTGGTATTTGTAGTCAAATGTTTGGTGTTAAACTATTTGGTGACTATTTCTTTTAAAAACATGATGACATAACGTTATTGTTTGATTTGTAGGGAAGCATCTTTTTTAACAAACTATGTTCCACGTAATTCGTTAAGGAGCCAAACCTTAAAACTAATCACTTTAAAAGTATTCTCTTGTGGACACAGATCCACAAAGTTAATTACACGGTTTGCAATCTTCCAAAAAACACGGAAGCATCATCTATAGTGTAAACAACATGCAATATAAAGTTCTACAGATTCAGTTGAACTTAATAATTAAAGGTTAGCGTTTATCACAGAAATCCTACAACAGGAAACCGAAGCATAATCAAAACGTTCAGCATTCCTTTATGTGCAATTAATAATTCCTTATTTGCAAGTATATTATTCATACTATTTTTAATGTTTATGTTTCTCGTCATTATTTGAACAGGATTTGTTATAGAATAAATAGAATTTGTGTAGCTTATTACATTATTTGTAAATTCTTCTTGAACACACATACACACACACACACACACATATATATATATATATATATATATATATATATATATATATATATATATATATATATATATATATATATAGATAAGTTATAGTTTTTAATACGGGATAAGTTGACAGAGGCATAGATCCCACGCTTTGCCCGTCCTCAGTAATGAAAATCGTATGTTGCTATAGGCAATCTTTCATGTCAATGTATGTCTAAATGTTTAAAGCAAACCTAGAAACTCGAGAGAAGATTGAATCCGATTTTATTATTTTTGTTTTAGAACTCCTTTGAGCAACATTCTTCACGTTCATTATCCATGATTTCCTTCATCTCCATTCAACTTTCCCTTATCTCTCCCGATCGCATTAATCTGTATTTACACCTTCTCTCCATCGTCTCCTTGGTTTTCTCGCGTCACATCCAGGTGATTATATACTCCGGGAATTGTCCATCATCTTTTTTAACCTTGGAACTACATTCCCTTAAAACATTCCGCAGAAGTCTTTCTGTACCAATCTCTTACATCCCTTAACCAAAATCCCCTTCTACTTTAGATTATCCATTTCCCCCAAGTTGTTGTTGTCAGTTAATAACAGGAGTGTTACAGATCTATCATTTCAATTGATATGATCAAGATTTTGTACATGCCTGTGCATTGTAAGTTTTTTCAACGTCAAGAAGTTATCATCCTATCAAGTGCCTTCACATCAGTCACCTCTCCACCCAGGATGTAACCCATATCCGTAAATAACAGAATCATCTAAGAACATCGCTTATTTTCACACTGTTCACCATGGAAGACCATTTTTCATTTCTATATTGCTACAAAAAGTGCGTAAAATATAAAGCAGTAAAAGAGCGTAGTATAATTAAGAAATGGGTTTGACCTCGTAAACACATATCTAGACTGTTCAATTCTATCCCCCATCTCTTGATCATCATCAGCTTCATTGCTAACACTCGTTACAAGACAATATATGCTCGACATGTTCCAACATAGGTTTATGACTCATTTAAACTCAATATTGATTATATATGGTAATGTAAAAGCCCGTTAATTTGTAACTCTAAGGTTTCACTAATTAATCCTAGGAGTGACTAATGTCACTTAGTAAATATGTGTTTTTCATAATTAGTTGATGTTTTTTCATCAAAACAATTACAATAACAGTTTAGCTTTAACCAATTACGGTTTGTAGATATTGGGGTTTTGAGGAAACATTATGAGTATATGTTAATGATTTATTTCAATTACATATTAATCAAAAACTTATATATTACTCATACTTCCCACAATTTAAATCAGTTATCAATTATTTTATTGTTCGGTATTCATTAAAAGGTTTATGTTAAGTTGGGTTATAATACTTGTAAAACTTTACCGTGTCATTAAAGTGAAACATAACAAATTTCATGTGCCTGATGGTCAATATCGAAATGAACGATGATGAAAGAAGAGTTCAAACGTTTATCATTAGGATTCGGTAAATCCTAAGTTTTACTAAAGAATCCAGAAATTTATTAAAATAGGGAACATATTTTATGTTCTCTGAAGAAATACAATAATGACACTACATACTATTTGCCTGGAATAAATAAATATTGACCTTGAAATATGTTGTTAGATATTTAAAAAACGGAAACCATGTTGTTATATTACAAGTATAAAAATTATTTGAAATTGCATTTTTAACATTTAGTACTTATATTATTCATATCGCATGTTTCTCGCCGTTGTTTTTACATTTTTGAATTTTAAAACTAATTTGCAATAGGAGTCCTAGTTAAATGAATTATTTACATATTTCCGTTATATTACATATATTTTAGAAACTGGTTTGTCGTTTTCGATATAAATCGATACTGTCCAAGTGGAACTAATGGATAGTAGATAGAGGGATAACTTTACACACGCCTACGCTTCGTAGAACCGGCAACACTATGTACTCAGTTATACAACGTTTGTGGTAATTACAACATCAGGGGTGCGGTTAAGGCTGAGAGATATATCAAGTAAGTTAAAGGCCGTAACTTATTCAAGAAGATACGAATCGGCAACAGTGTGAAAAATACTTATTCTGATAGGTGTTTCAAAGAGAATATACAATTTTATTTGTCATATTATTGAGACAAATCTCATCAAGAAACTAAAACAACGCTATCTACAATGTGCATGACCTAGAGCTTCATAAAATCCCTGTTTTATGTCTATACTAGCGCTGAATTGTGCTAACCGTCAGTATGTCGTAGTATGGCGTCCGTGCAATTAGGTTTTGCGTTACTCTGTGACCTCCTAACATAAACATCATGTGACCCTTTCCTGAATGGATACGCCAAAGGACCTTTTTGAGCTTAATCTCTTAGCTCATGATATTGATAAACCATTAATGATACAGATAAAAATCTAGTAAAAATAATTTATTAGATAAATATTTTCCTGAAGATGCTGGTACTATATTATCGGTGAAAAGCTTTGAATAAATATATTCATTGAAAGTATTCTTGTTTTTAAAATCTTTTTAATTTATTAACTATATTACAAGAAAACATATCACCATATTAAATATATATATATATATATATATATATATATATATATATAAGAAGTGATTCAACAATGGTCAAGTAATCGAAAGGCGCCTCATCACACAAGGTAACATCATTGCACTTAATGGTGAATAAAATTACTTACAACAGTAATATATAACTTCATAAAGTAAGTGCAACGGAAAAACAATGGATAACGTAAAATATATATATATATATATATATTGTATAGTTTTGGTAGCAAAACTAAAGAAAGAAAATTATGTGAAATATTAGAATCAATAGGGTAGTTCAAAATTGTACGAGGTTACACAATAAAGTCCGGAGGAGCCACCTTGCTTTGTTGAAGCAGTGCGAGGGCTGCTTTAATGATAAAAACGACACTGAATTTAAGTTAAACACTAAACGTTAATTAAAAGAAATAGTTCAAGATTATGAGTGAAGTTAAGTCTACGCCACTTACAATTCCAAACTATTCAGTGTAGGTGAAGCGGTGATGCGGTGTCCCAGGCCTGGGTTAAGTCTTGAAGTGATGAACCGTAGATTTCGACAAGTGGTATAAACTAGAACTCATTTAAAATAATGTAAAGTAAACTCACTTCAATCGTCACAATAGAAAATCTTTAATTAACACTTGATAGTTCACGCACGAGGTTAAATAGTCAACTGTGTGCGGTATAATGAAATCCCACGAGGTTTACCTAATACAATGGCATTCGAACTTATAACGCGGTTAAATTGACTTTTTAAAGTTTGACTGCGGTAATTTATAGTTAGAACGCATTTAAGACATTAACTGAACATAATCAATAAGCGGTGTAATATTATAACGCGGTTAGAACCCGATGTAACCGCCTAAAAGCACTTGACTAGAAACTGGCGAGTCGCACTAGTAAACAGCCAAATTGGAAGGGGAATGTAAATTTTACAAAGACGGAAAAGGCTAGCAAAAGGTAACCAGATCAAAAACTTCGTGGACCTAGTCCAGAACATAGATGAATAGGCTCAATGCGTCTGGTAACTGGATCGCAAAACTATGTCTTTGCATTAAAAAAAGCCTAGATACTGGCCGGCAACGAATGTCTAGTAATCGGTGGATATTGAACTGTGGTAAAACACCAGCTGATTTCTAGGTTATATCGGACATAATGACAGACGTCAACAAACGTGGTTTATGGAAAGTGAGGTTAACAATTCTGTACTTATCATATATATATATATATATATATATATATATATATATATATATATATATATATATATATATATACAGTAAACTCCCGATTATCCGTGGGCGGATTAACCGGTTTGCGGATTATCCGGGGTCTGCCATTGGTTTACAAATATCCAATTTTTATTCCAATCAGATTCATATGTTTAATATTCCAAACGGTGAATTCCGACGTAAATACATATAAGGCCTAATACAAGTTAAGATGAAGGGAATAGATATGTAAATATGTACGTACTAATTTTCACATTGAAAGGAAAGCATCCCGACGCGGGCCAGCGAATAAAAGGGTAGAGCAGACTATTGTATGTAAGAGACAATGACAAAATGTTTGGACGCCCGAAAACCTAATGTGTATCATAAGATTGTAAACAAATGTCAGCTAATCTCGGCTATAAATAGTCTAG
>JBAIZL010000009.1:56845507-56928007 GCA_036971475.1 Prosapia bicincta | reverse complement strand
AAACACAAATACCTTACATTTATTATTCAAGTGAGTAATGTGAAAAACACTCACACACACACACACACACACACACACACACACACACACACACACACACACACACACACACACACACATACATACACACAGTCATACACAAATAAACACATTACACACACACACACACACACACACACACACACACACACACACACACACACACACACACACACACACACACATACACACACTCACACACACACACACACATACACACAGTCACACACAAATAAACACATTACACACACACACACACACACACAGACAATCACCACCCACAATCACACACACACACACACACACACACACACACACACACACACACACACACACACACACACACACACACACACACACAGTTATATACAAATAAACACGCACACACTCACACACACACACACACAGACCACACACAAAAACGCACACTGGCAATCACACACACACACACACACACACACACACACACACACACACACACACACACACACACACACAAACACACACACACACACACACACACACATACACACACTCACACACACACACACACATACACACAGTCACACACAAATAAACACATTACACACACACACACACACACACACACAGACAATCACCACCCACAATCACACACACACACACACACACACACACACACACACACACACACACACACACACACACACACACACACACACACACACACACACACACACACACACACAGTTATATACAAATAAACACGCACACACTCACACACACACACACACACAGACCACACACAAAAACGCACACTGGCAATCACACACACACACACACACACACACACACACACACACACACACACACACAAACACACACACACACACACACACAAACACACACACACACACACACACACACACACACACACACACACAGACACTCACAAATACACCCCACGCAGAACCTTGTAAAGATACAAACATTTAACAACATAAGCGTACAAAGTTCAGTAAGAAGCGTCTCATGAGAAACTAACTTGATGCACTCAGCAATAGTTAATACAAGTACCTGCTTTGGATTTAACAGTTGAGCAGTTGCTGACATGACTTGAATGAACATGGCTTCAAGTTGCTTGTAATCAGATGCCACTAAGATTTCATCTCTTAACAAAAGTTTGCATCCATTTTAATTAGTCGAATGTAGGTTACTTTGTTGTTATATATCACTAGGTAATTTCAAGCTACTATAAACCTAGACAAGAAAACCTTATATAATTACTTCCTATAGTTTATAATAATTTCGGTATTTTGAGATATAAGATGTATATATGTTGAAAATAACTAAAGACCAAAGTCAAAGATTGTAATTTGTAGAGAAGTGTGATAATATATTAGATATAGTACGATAAATAATAACCTGTGAATGAGTAATATATATGGTCTCCTATTCTACTTATCGCTACTACTGTTTTTATCCAAATCTAATTAATAAGGCAGAAACTATCACGTTTGATTCATGTTCAAAAATATGTTTAACGATAACTAATGCGAATAATTATATTTAAATGAAACGTACATCGAGAACTATGTAACAGCACACTTTTCCTTTGTGTACTACCACTTCTGAAAACATTATAATGAGAATATTCCTGCCGATATGTCTACAATAATTTCAAAAATTTTTGTGATTTCATACCGAATATAATTTATTTTATATCGTCCTTCTCATACAAGTAAATGTTTTGACAATCCTCATCCTTTTTGTGTTAAAGTATTTATACTGAAACTCTAAACCTGTATCGCCTACTGCGATCTCTTAAGGTCAAGTGCACTGTTAAGTGGTCCACACTGTATTTGTGGTAATTCAGTTGCACATGGTTATAAGTCTGTACTTGTCAGGCTTTTAAAATGGTACAATATGTATTAATGTTATGGAGCCATTCCATAGATATAACTAAAATCTTTAAAATAATTATTTTAAA
The DNA here is from genome assembly GCA_036971475.1 of Prosapia bicincta. NCBI lineage: Eukaryota > Metazoa > Arthropoda > Insecta > Hemiptera > Cercopidae > Prosapia > Prosapia bicincta. The sequence goes on along the minus strand of JBAIZL010000009.1, from coordinate 56,925,999 downwards.
TGAAATGTTTTTCACTAACACCAAGAAAAACTTTTAACATTTCTATTCCTAGTTGTAAATGTTAGGGATTATAAAAACAATCTTTTTAACTAACTTTAATAAAAACATATTTATCAGTAAGTGTTAAAGAAATTGAAAAAAATGTTGATTGTTAAGTTTCCTATTTATATTGTTGTTTTAGACTTTCACCTGTAACACAAAAAATTTTTACTTGTTTTTCCTTTATTTGATTTTATTTAAATCCAATCAATTTTCGATAGGTAATAGTAATGATATTTAAAAGAATTTTCAATGTTTTTTAGAAAACTATTCATCACTTTATATTAAACTTATATATATATATATATATATATATATATATATATATATGATGGGATATAATTATGTTTATAAAATATACACTTTTTATATTTTATATTTATATATAAATGAATTTCACAATTATGGTTTCAGAAAAATTTCCAACTTCACGACTGCGACCAATTTATGATCAAAACTTTAAACATCATGTAAAACGTCACTGTTTTCGTTGATATTTTGTGTTTATAATGTCTATTCGTGTTGTATATTCCTAACTCCAATTCCACTTCCCAACACGTCCCAATAGTTTTCAGCTGATTACGTGAAAAGTTTTGTAAACATCAGGGCACGCTACACAACTGCGAACTTGCTCAAACACCTTAACTCGGGTCAATCCGAAAACTTCTCTTCGTTTCGATCTTATAATGCCAATAAAAAACTTTTTTCAAGAGCAAATGAATACCTTGCCCAAATGGATTTAACGGGTGCTGGTTACGTTTTGGGCTTGATAGTTTCTATTGTGTGCGCAAAAAGATAGGCCATCGTTAATTAGTTTCTATTAGAATTTTATTCAAAAAATATTATTTCCAAAGTGTAAGTTATTACTAACACACAAACATCAATGTATCTATCCAGGCATTTATATGTTATAAAATCTTGGTTGGTAATTTGCAGTTTTTCCTTTCACCAAAAATAACTAAGAAATTACTCTACTTAGATATAAATAATTTGCAACCTGCCTCAAATAACATTCAAGCTTACAAATAGATGAATTTCACTTTTGAAGATAAGAAAACCTTTAATTTCAGTTTATACTGTATCTAATTATAAGTAAGTCATTGGGAATAATTAAAATATCTATAGTTACTATAATTATTTTCAATTCTCTAAATAGTTTTTTTTAAATTCCTACTCATAGTTCAAACCATCCCTATATAAATTTAAACATCTTGTGCAAAATTTCATTCAAAAATAAAATACGTTTTATTCATCCCCTCAAGTTCAAATGGATTTTTCAAATTCTTCTTTTAGTACACTTTCTTCTTATATATATATATCATATGCAGAAGCTTCAGTGCGAGTACACACACCATACTTACAGTATTAAATGAGTTCTGTTATCGACTAGTTATCATTCACGGAGCTCCTGGGGTACTTAAAGAACATTCATGATACATTTCCTTTTGTAATAAATAAAGTGCTTTGATATGGGACCATTCTTTTTTAAACACACTGTAATGTTTAAACATCGAACAATATAAAACGTGGTGGATAATAGTGCTTAGCGTAATACTAAAACGGATGACACCCCTTACCTAACTTGCCGTCCTCTTCTTTAAATAGTTACATTTTACAAGTATTTAAAATATAATATAATTAAAAGCATAATAACCTAGATTTGTTAAAAAAATTAAAATGTTTAAACAGACTAAAAATACCTTTTGAATAATATATATAGATTTTTACTAATTTTAAAACACTCATTAAATCTAAATAAAATTTAGCTTCTATAAAACACCGGTGTCAATCGAAGGAAACTATTTTTTTTTTTAACTCTACCACTTAGTTTTTGGCGTTGTAATAATACTTTATTTAGGTGTGTCACATTTGCAAACCGCCAACCCACCATCTAATACGTTTTCCAACTATTTAGAAATGATATAAAATCTAACAACATATAAGAGGAATGTTACACATGTGGGAGATTTTATATTGGAATCCGACTCCCTATTAACTGGCTTCCGACTCTCGTAAATCTACAACCATGGAGTAATTAAACTCCTGACAAAGACAACGGATTCCTGGACTACTTATGACTGATCGCTGAGGCTTTGTTGCGTTTAGACTAACTGTCTACGATGAAGTGCGCACAGATTAACCAGCATTGATTTGAAGGTTTGCCTCTTCATGTAGGGAAAAAGAGAAATTAGCAACATCTGTCCGTTAAGGTTGTGGAGGTTTAACGATATAATTGTATTATTGGTTACCTAACAACTGATATTTCTACATAACTATAAGTCCCTCAATAGAGACAAAAATCTAATAGACCACTACCCAAGAGTAACAATTTTTCAATGCATTCTCTTAGTTCGCACTTTTATTTTATATATCTTTGCAGAAGTCAGGGAAAAAGGCTAGATTAAAAAAAATATTTTTTAAGGGCCCACACTCTTCTCATATATATATATATATATATATATATATATATATATATATATATATATATTGTAGAAATTGTCAACCGTTAATAAAATACATTTTACAACACCCGTTAATTTTTTTTTAATATTCATTTATTAGTTACGCTTAATTAATTATTTTAGTTTCATGTGGGGAAATTGTATCACATAATGGAACAGGTATGCAATATAGGTAATTCGTCCCATTTGATTTAAAATAAGTGATGATATATGATTTTATAAAACAGCTAATTTCAAGTTTTGTAATATAGGTGTTGTAGTAGACCAATTGTTTTAACGTATAGGTTATGTTACTTTATTTATATTATTTGAAATTATATAAAAAAAAGTAACTAAAATAACCTTTTCCTTTTTTGGCCTAAGGTCAACAAACTAAAGTCTTTGTAGTTTTATGTATTAGGTCTACGTGTTAGAATTTTCTTCCTGCAACAGACTCCGTCATCTAGTCCATGTAATCCTGCTTCCTCATTGGGCATGCTTTATGTGATGTGACTTACCAATGTAAAGTTTCTTTATAGAGTGTGTGATAAAATACTCTCTTACTATTTATTATAGGAAGGTGCAGTTTAGACTTACTTTTTTATCTCTATTAAAATAATAGAAATATTGAGATATAGAACTTCTTCATAGCCGACGGTTTCAAAACTGGTTTCTGTACTGCAAATAAAAGAGTGATTCATATAAAACTCATGATTTTCCTTGGTCCAATAATTGAGTAGGAATACGCAGAAAGGTTTTTTTTTTGTCTTCAAGTGACGCAGGATTACTTGGAGTTGTGATTGCATATCGCACATTTGTCCTGTGTTGTTATCTATAGGGAAGAGTCTAAGCTATAATAAATATGACTTTTAGACGATGTGATGGAACATATTCGAGAAATCAACGGTATTGATAACGCAATGCTCTAGCGAAATGCCAAAATTATGAAAAGAAGTATTAAGTTGTGCCTAGAGGGTTAAGGAGTACATTTTGTAACACAACATGTAACGATAAAATTCTCTCCCAGATATACTGTACGACAAAATCACGTTTCTTGTATTTTTGTTCTATAAATGTACATAAAATGAAAATCAAAGCGTGTTATATAAATTGTGTTTATTATATTTTTAGTCGTAATCGTGTAATGTTTAATGTTTTATAGTGTCTAAAGTTTTTTTCATTACTTTAATTTTCTTTTATTGATTTTATATTTATTACTCTGATAACTAAGTTTAACAATTTGTAAGTATGTGGTTTTTGATTTATTCATTATTGAATATAGGCCTATAACCCGTTTGTTCAATAACAATCATAACAATTTTTTTATTATATATTTTTAGTAATCCTAAATTCATTATTATTAATGTAAAAGAATGTAATTAGGACTTTTTTCAATAATCAACACAGAGGTTTGATATTTACGTCACAAATACAGCCGAATAAATGTTTGATATTTTTGATATTTTATGTATTAGAAATCATAATAACATTGACTCCGATATACATAGAAAAAAATACAAATAAATGATACTTATATCACAATAGGTTTAAACTATTGTAAATCACAAAACATTTACTACATTTTGTGCTATGGTTAATAGATTATTTACAATATATTTTAAATTTGAATTTTAACTTACTAGAATAAAAGAAATACCAAAACATAATGCATATTTAATAGAATTTTTTTAAAAATAGGCTGAGAATATATCTACTTACCTAAGGATTTAACGAAAGGATCAGTACAAATATTTCAAGAAATAAATATAAAAGTAACAAATAAGACCCTGAAGAGTCTAAGAAATATATTGTATAACTCAAAGTCTAAAATTTATAAGTGAGCTGCAAAACATGTGATAAAATGTATATTGAGCAACTAGGTTTACAAATATATTATCCACATACAATTTCTAATAACTGAACATTTTTCATTTGCTGAATATATTTTAAGAGCTTGAGATAAATTAGAAATAAAAGAACTGAAACTAGTTTAAAATCTCAAAGCTAAAAAAGTGTAAACAGTTGTAATAGTCTAATTATTTATAAGTACGACAAAATTAACTTATTAAACTATTCAAAGCGACTGCCAAGAAAATTTAAATTCTTCTTGTTACCTACGAGATGGTGTAGTGTTATTGTTTGTAAAATATGTAAAACTGTAAATACAAAATTGTAACAGTAACCCACTGCCACACCAACTTGGTTGACCTGGTCATGCTACAGTGGTATTGGTCGACTAATAGGAGAGAGGTGACCTTCTCGACACGTACTAACAATGTTTAGGCTGTATTAAATGTAACATTGTAGTTATTTCCTCTGAAGATGATTGCTTTGCAACTAAAATGTACCTAAGGGTTTAAATAAATAAAGCTTTGTTACTGGCGAAGAGGGTTTATACGTTATAAAAGTTCGTCTAAGTTATATATTAGGTCATTACACAACACAGTACTACACTGTAGTGATATCATTAAGCTACTATGAATTTGTCATTATAACCTGCGTGAGAAAGGAATCTATCATCAGCGTCATTGTGTTCGTTACTGTTCACTTTCATAGGAGAACAATAGATTGCATTACTATTATTTTACTACCTGTAACGATAGTACTAATTAGTACTAATATTTGATAAAAAAAAATGTAAGATAGTGTAATGATTTTATTAGAATTATCTTGGGTAAAAGGGTAGTATTATTTTAATAGGGAATGTAACTGGCCTGTAGTCATACTATAAGGTACAGAATTTTAAAAAATCAAATGAAAAGGTAAATCTACGAGATGTGCTATGTAGGTACTTGGAGTAGGATTTAAGAATATTCCACCTTGATTATCTTTGTTGCCCTAACGCGGTTAAGGAAAGATATGATCACAAGGAGAGATAGGTTCACAAGGAGAGATAGGTTTACAAGGAGGATATGTTCACAAGGAAAGATGTGTTCACAAGGAGAGATATGTTCTCAAGGAGGATATGTTCACAAGGAGGATATGTTCACAAGGAGAGATATGTTCACAAGGAAAGATGTGTTCACAAGGAGAGATATGTTCACAAGGAGGATATGTTCACAAGGAGGATATGTTCACAATTAGGATATGTTCAGAAGGAGAGATGTGTTCACAAGGAAAGATATGATCACAAGGAGAGATAGGTTTACAAGGAAAATATGTTCACAAGGAGGATATGTTCACAAGGACAGATGTGTTCACAAGGAGAGATGTGTTCACAAGGAGAGATTAGTTCACAAGGAGGATATGTTCACAAGGAGAGATGTGTTCACAAGGAGAGATGTGTTCACAAGGAAATATATGATCACAAGGAGAGATAGGTTTACAAGGAAAATATGTTCACAAGGAGGATATGTTCACAAGGACAGATGTGTTCACAAGGAGAGATGTGTTCACAAGGAGAGATTAGTTCACAAGGAGGATATGTTCACAAGGAGAGATGTGTTCACAAGGAGAGATGTGTTCACAAGGAAATATATGATCACAAGGAGAGATAGGTTTACAAGGAGGATATGTTCACAAGGAGGATATGTTCACAAGGACAGATGTGTTCACAAGGAAAGATGTGTTCACAAGGAAAGATGTGTTCACAAGGAAAGATATGATCACAAGGAGAGATAGGTTTACAAGGAGGATATGTTCACAAGGAGAGATGTGTTCACAAGGAGGATATGTTCACAAGGAGGATATGTTCACAAGGAGAGATATGTTCACAAGGAGAGATGTGTTCACAAGGAGAGATGTGTTCACAAGGAGAGATGTGTTCACAAGGAAATATATGATCACAAGGAGAGATAGGTTTACAAGGAAAATATGTTCACAAGGAGGATATGTTCACAAGGACAGATGTGTTCACAAGGAGAGATGTGTTCACAAGGAGAGATTAGTTCACAAGGAGGATATGTTCACAAGGAGAGATGTGTTCACAACGAGAGATGTGTTCACAAGGAAATATATGATCACAAGGAGAGATAGGTTTACAAGGAAAATATGTTCACAAGGAGGATATGTTCACAAGGACAGATGTGTTCACAAGGAGAGATGTGTTCACAAGGAGAGATTAGTTCACAAGGAGGATATGTTCACAAGGAGAGATGTGTTCACAAGGAGAGATGTGTTCACAAGGAAATATATGATCACAAGGAGAGATAGGTTTACAAGGAGGATATGTTCACAAGGAGGATATGTTCACAAGGACAGATGTGTTCACAAGGAAAGATGTGTTCACAAGGAAAGATGTGTTCACAAGGAGAGATATGTTCACAAGGAGGATATGTTCACAAGGAGGATATGTTCACAAGGAGAGATGTGTTCACAAGGAAAGATATGATCACAAGGAGAGATAGGTTTACAAGGAAGATATGTTCACAAGGAGGATATGTTCACAAGGAGGATATGTTCACAAGGACAGATGTGTTCACAAGGAGAGATGTGTTCACAAGGAGAGATTAGTTCACAAGGAGAGATATGTTCACAAGGAGGATATGTTCACAAGGAGAGATATGTTCACAAGGAGAGATGTGTTCACAAGGAAAGATATGATCACAAGGAGAGATAGGTTTACAAGGAGGATATGTTCACAAGGAGAGATGTGTTCACAAGGAGGATATGTTCACAAGGAGGATATGTTCACAAGGAGAGATATGTTCACAAGGAGAGATGTGTTCACAAGGAGAGATGTGTTCACAAGGAGAGATATGTTCACAAGGAGGATATGTTCACAAGGAGAGATATGTTCACAAGGAGAGATGTGTTCACAAGGAAAGATATGATCACAAGGAGAGATAGGTTTACAAGGAGGATATGTTCACAAGGAGAGATGTGTTCACAAGGAGAGATTTGTTCACAAGAAAAGATATGTTAACAAAAAGAGATATGTGCCCAAAGAAAGATATGTTCACAACTTGTTGTACTTTAGTAAAAGAAGAAAATGACAAAGTTTGTATTCCATGTTTCACTTAACCGCCTCAAAACGGACTTAGCGCAGCCTGACGGAATTATACTAAAGCGAAATTCTATGATTGTGTCTATTCCATAGCTTTATGTAGGCAACGCTATAAAAGTGTTCACTTTTATAACAACGATACAATCTGAGAAGCTTATATATTTTACTAAAAACGTAATTTCTTGGCACTGAATAATTGCCATATATCGACCTCTATTTGGCCCTTGTAACGAAAGAAATTTATGCACCCTCTGTATGCTTGTTGAACACTGTTGGACCTTTTTTTGTTGGCGGAAGTTTTAACGACATTAAAAGTTCGATATAAAAAGAAACGCTCCTCGTGGAAGGTTTGAGCGGTTCGCCTATTATATTATTTAAATGAAGACTTTTCAAACAATTTATCCTGCATCAGAGATAATTTACGCGTCTGCCTCTCTTTTTTCAGCGTGCCAGGCGCAGGAACAATATTACTATTAAGGGTCAAGTTCTTATCTACAATATAGATTTAATTTAAAAATAGACAATTTTATTTCTTAACAATATCCTCAAATCCAAAAACATCAGACGCATTTAAAATATGTATAAGTAGGCTATATTCATTTCCTAAATGGATTTTAATAAAGTTGTAAAAAAGAAGTATAATCTATTGCTTTATATCTATACATAGATTACTATTCGTGTTTATTTGAGCACTGGCGATAATGATTCAATAAATAATAAGCTGGTTGAATATCGAGTGAAAAATTTATTTTAGTGCGAAGAGACAAGTTAGCAGTGGTATACCACAAAGATTGTTATTGGTAAAGTGTATGTGTCCGTGTGTGTGTGTATGTGTGTGTGTGTGTGTGTGTGTGTGTGTGTGTGTGTGTGTGTGTGTGTGTGTGTGTGTGTGTGTGTGTGTGTGTGTGTGTGTGTATGTGTGTGTGTGTGTGTGAGTGAGTGTGTGTGTATGTGTGTGTGTGTGTGTATGTGTGTGTGTGTGTGTGTGTGTGTGTGTGTGTGTGTGTGTGTGTGTGTGTGTGTGTGTGTGTTTGTGTGTGTTTATGAAAATCGCCGAAAATATAAATTAATACATTTATAATTCAACTTTTCCATCTTTATTTGAGGAATGCATTCAATAAATACTAATATTTAGTGTAATAAATAAATAATTAATTTATTTGGCATCTATTACAGCTCCTATAATATGGTCTCTATTGAGTGGTGGGGGAGAAAAAATTGTGAGTTATACGGACGGTACAGCGCAGCCAATATAAGCATATAATAACAATTGGAAAACTGCGCTGGACCGTGGTGGAGGAGAGTGACGCACGCAGAATCCGGTTAGATGGAACTATCTACAAAATCAGAGCAAAAGGACGCAATAGACTTAGATGGATTGCGTCGCCAATTAACCCAGGGCCCGGCTGAATGTGAGGAACTGTAAGCAGAAGCACAGAAAACAGCTACCTGGCGAAGGCTCATTGAGGAGTCCAAGGTCCACAACGGACTATAACGCCATGGAAGAAGATAAAACATAATTCATAATAATCTACTTGTAAATCGGCTGTTTCACAACACAACCTGTAACACAAAATCAGCTGTTACATAAAATCATATGTTGCACGGTATATGCTGTAAGGTTTGAGTTTCGAAAATACCGTTACGCGAAAGGAAAGATATAATCTCAATGTTTTTTTCAATGCGCGTAAAGAAGTTACCACTTCAAAAATGTATTGAATTTCACCATTTATTCTTAATAATATAACAAAATACCGTTATTATCATCAACATATGTTTAGTACGTTATGTTTTAGCGTGACACCCGCTCGAAGATATTTCTCGAGGTTATCTATTCAGACGCGAGGAAGAAGTATTCACTTTACAATTATTCTAAGATCGACAGTTTTATTGCATTAAAGGCACGTTGCAATAACTTACGGAGCTCTCAGCGTTGGGCGGATTCTGTAAACTCGTTTTGTTGTGCGAGGACTAAAGCAAGATAAATTAGGCTTAACCCACAATGAACTCGAAAGGAACAAATAGCTTGTTTACTCTGCCTTTACCACAGCAACCATTCGTCACTTTAACATCCTATTATACTTGTACGGCCTTTATTAAACGAGTAAGGCCTATAATACTGTGTAATTTTGTAAAATCAATACACTCCAATTGTTTAAAGAAATTTTTAGATTTTAAAGTGAAAATTATTATCATGGTAATTTTCTACATTATCAAATATAAAATATTCCACCAAAATAGCAAAAGGCAAACAATAACACAACAATAACAAACGGGAATAAAAACAAGTTGTATTAAAAGAAACTGCAATCGAATTTTAATAGAATTAATACAATTTGTTACCATAATAACAATATAGTAGTATTAACAGACTATACTTCCTTAACCAGACTGTATATTCCAACTGCAACTATTGGTTGTAATATATTTGTATGTGTTGTGTGTGAGTGTGTATTTGTATGTGTGTCTATGTGTATTTTATGTGAGCCTGTGTGTGTTTGTTTGTGTGTGTGTGTGTGTGTATCTGTGTGTGTGTGTGTGTGTGTGTGTGTGTGTGTGTGTGTGTGTGTGTGTGTGTGTGTGTGTGTGTGTAAGTGTGTGTGCTTGTGTGTAAAGCTTTAAAGTAAAACCTATTTCTTGCATCTCAGAACCGCCTGCAATAGCCTAACTTATAATTGCAAGTTGGAATAATGTTGATGGCATATTTACCAAGTGACAAAACTACAAGTCCGTTAATTAATGATCTGATAATATGACAGCACAAACGTTCCTGAAGCACCCTCTGTATTAAAATGGAAAAACCTTTTTTGGTAATTAGGAATATAGAAAAACATATCATCAAACGTTACGTAACTAAAACCCTTAAATACATAGTACAAAGAAGGAAAATATTAGACGATATTTGAAAAAAGATCTCAAGTGAATTTCGAACTATTTATATATTGTTTCAAAATAGTTTAAATATTACTGATGAAATTGTAGCGATACATATTTCAAAAGTTGTAGCAGGTGCTATTATATTACCAGCCACTGAATTTCAATTACGAAATGTACAGTTTTTTTTAACTAAGATAATTGAGAAGTTATAATTTAGTTACATACACTGTTTTATTTTATTACCTTTCTTGTTTTGATTCTACTTACAGTTTATAACTCTTAGTGGAAGCTAAAATAAAATCAGTACTCAGTAATTATTAATCACTCTAAAGCAGATTTAGAAAAATGTCCTATTTACAACCGGTAAGTTTTAGTAACAGCACTGGTTATTTACGACTTTAATAAAGTTTTGATGGTACAAATCCGTGCCAGGCCTTAATTGTTTTCGTAATTAGCATTTAATATCATATAACATTTAATAGCCTATTCATTTAAATATGTAAATTCGCGCCATAAATAATAATTTATACGACAGCGTTTTAATGACGTCATGGATACACTTTGCTATGTAACTGTGGCAGCTTGGCAAAGTAATGTTGTTACGCAAAATGTTATGGTACTGTTCTATTGTTGGGAAATTATCATTACGTAAAAAAGTGTGACAAATCATGACTAGAAACGATGACTTTTTTTATTGGCTAAAGTAATATATGCAGTTTTGTTATAATTATCACGAAAACACTAGTACCAACATACCAAAGTAAGGGCTTGTAGGAGCAAACGCCCCTGTCCATATTGAAACAATTATTAAACTTTTGTTTTGTAGTTTTATATTTTAATAAAAATTTAATTTAATATAATTCAAGTATTTATTATAATACAAATTAAATTTTATATAATTTCGTTTTTCCTAATGTAATTTTCATGTATACTAGATATTTTGTAACTGCGTTTTCAATTTTATTTTTTTACCTTATTTTCAATATGTATTTTTAATGGATCTTGAGAGTTTACTCTACTTAGTGCAACATAAAATTGGCCGTGTGTAAAAACAGGTTTTGTCAATTGAAGCCCTGCTCTTATGAATAAGATACCCTTAGCCATATTTATAGTTAATAAAAATGCAAATCACAAAGGAAATCGATTCCTTTTCATTTGATATAAATGTAATTCCTGGCAAAAATATAATGTTTTCTTTTCCATAACCAGTCCTTATTTCTAATTTATTACACTTGTCAAACACATCTAGTACGATAAGACGTACTCCATTAACTAAAGCTGATCCCAAGTACATATTTCTAATTGACCTTCATTACTGTTTAAATATTTCTACTCAGCTGTTATCTGTAAAAATATATTTACAGCTGTTTCTCGGAAATATTTCAAATCATATCCAGCGGTTTTGCATTGCAATGTATACCTTATGGAGATTTTTGGTAACTTTAAGAGCCTCAAAATCTTATAAATGTTATAAATTAAGAAAAACCTATATTTTCCCACTGCAGTGTTAAATAGTTTTGACCAGTTATTCAATATATTATTTATTTAAATTTTGATACATCTAAATACAAATAGTTAGATATAATGATGATATTAAGTTACGTATTTGTAAACCAATTTTTTTAGATGAAAACCTTCTTAGACACATCTGATATACGTTTAAGTGAATTCTCACTGTGTGAGCTTCACTAGTGAGTGTTATGTGTGAGTCAACGGCAATTAATCATTACTAAAATTCACGTACAGTTATAATAAATGTTGTTATTAGATGAAATTCGTTATTTTTACCATGTTACCATCGTAATATATTATACAGTCGTGCGTCAGTAATCCGGATGTCAAAATTTCAAAGCGTCGCAAAACCGGATCATGAAAGCAGCGTGCAAGGTGCTCGGCTATCATTTAGAATCTACATTATATGTTCTCTCACTAAATTCTTTTGTATTTTTTAAAGCCCTCTGCGTTTATTTTATAATAATTCCTAGTGTAATATAAAAATACACGATACTATAAACACTCAAATCAATTATAGGTAATGAAATATCAATAATATAGTGTAAAGATAGCTTAGAAATGTGGATAAATCATTAGTTGGGTCCCGCTCCCAACTGATCCGGATTTTCAACCTACTACTGTAAAGATATTTTAGATTGATTTATATCTCAATGTTTAATGTGTACTGCTGCTGATGACTAGTTCATTGAAACAAATTATGCATATATTGTTATTCTTATTTTTAAATAACTCACATGGTTTACTCAGAGAATTATCGCAGTTAGATAAAGAGTGTTCTTTGACAGTTGTATAAACATTAAACATAAAATACTAATACAATATGTAATGAGACTTGAATGAATAGGATTAAAATCAGTGTGTTATGTTGAAATGAAATGACAATTTTGTGTCTTCAATTTAACAGATAACTTTAGACTGAGGCAACTTGTTTGTTGACACTACAAACGCGTTAATCTTTCAAAATGTAACCCGGGAGGAGCAGATTACGTATTCATGACGGCAGGAAGTGTGAGGCGGATGTTACACCTGTTCACTTCCTGTCTCTGCGACAAACGTTCAATTACAAAGATGAATCTGTGCAAGAATGAGTTACGATATAAACACGTTACTTTTGTAATCTGTGACAGGCGTTTGCTCTGTTCCAGCAGTTAGTCCTACTTTATGGTTATTAATTCAACAGTTTATACAGACATGGATTTCGAGACTGAAATGGAATATTTTAGTATTTCACAGTAAATATTGTATAACGTTTAACTTATCTCTTACGTAATTAAATCATATTTATTTATAAGTAAATAAAAAGACAAACACGTTTTATTTAGGTCCTGATGTACATTCGATTGCAAAGCAATCATCTTCGGAAGAAAGTACTTCAAGACTAATTTAGAAGAAAGACTCTTAGTTGATCTTGTAGTATTTCCTCTGAAGAATATTGCTTTGCAATCGAAATGTACACCAGGACATAAATAAAAGGTTGTTTTTATTGTTTTAGGTTTTATTTATCTATAAATAATTATACTCTAATGTTATTCCAAGTTATTCTAGCATGTTTCATTTTGTGTTTCATTTTCTACAAAGAGTTAGTGACGAAAACGTTTTCGTGATAGGATGAGTTAGACGCTGAGTTAAAACTTAGATAACTTTGGCAGAAAGTAATCACATCGAATCTGTGACATTTCTCTACTGTTCCATTGTAGTTAAATGTGTACTGACATAAGCCGGAATATACTTATTGGAAAAGTCTTCGCAAAATAAGTGTCACTAATACAGGGAATATATATCAAGAAAGATAGGTTAAGGTGATATATGTCATTTTGGATAAACACATCAGGGAACTCAGCCTTTACAATACACACACCCACACACAAAACTCGTATATATATATATATATATATATATATATATATATATATTAATCCTTGGCTGAAATTATTTTCTTGTAATATATATAAGGTTGCATAACATTTTCATAAACAAGAATATAAGAATTATTTATTTCCTAATACTACTAAGCTAAAAAAAGTGATGCTTTTCGCCCATTTGCAATACCATCATTCTCAAACTTATAAGTAACTCAGAGCTCTACGACTCTGAGCTCTACGATAATTCCATAGAACTCTGTGTTACTTGTAAATTTGAGAATCCTAGTGCTGCAAATGAGCGAAAAACCTCACTTATTTGGCACGCACAACGCCCAACCCGCGAGCCAGCCACCTCTCAGCTGTCCGCTCCCGAACGTCACCGCCCCCTACCTCTTCCGTTGCAAGTTTAAAATTTTGAAACGAGCCGTGCCTGGCCAACAGTTAGAACACTGTGCAATGCTCGCCAAAATCTGCCAGAGAACCAGTAACTGGACTTTAATTTAAAAACCTAACTTGCTGAGATTTAACCCTTTGGGTATCCATTTCCCGGGGAGGGAGTTAGTTTGAAGGTATCTTTATGGCGAAATGACCCTTTTTGTTTTAGGAGTGTGAAGAAAAATTTGTGTTAATAAATAAACTACTGTTTTGGTTTCAAGTCAGTGAGAAATTGGTTTTTGTTTTATTTTTAAACTATGATTATTCAGCACAGTTTGTATGTTTCTTATTTTAACCAACACCTTAAAATTTTAACAATTATTTATATTTGTCTTCACTTTATATCTTTTTTCCTACCTAAACAACCTTTACCTGGTCTAAAAATGAATATTGTAATTTTAGTGGTAATCCTTTATCCTACTTAACCCTTTCTTAACATTTACTACCAAAATTTATTTAACCTTTTTTCCGCATTTACACTAAAATCAAAGCTAAGAAAAATATTTTTTATTTAAATTTAATAAAAATTTCTTATTTTATTCTTGTTCTATCTAACCCTTTATTAACAAAACAAAATTAACTTCGTTTTCTAAATAAAGCTTTCTTTATTTTCTAAAATTCTTTTTTATTCCCCTTGAAATATACAATCCTTTTATTTGAATTTGAAAATTTTGAAGTTTTGATTTTAATCATTTGTACAAAAAAAGTAAACAATTGATCTTTCAAAACATACATTTATCAACAAACAATTTTAATCCTTTATCTTTATTTGGATATCCTTCCACAACGTACATCAAACTAAACCTAATCATATTTTCTATTTCTATAAGTAAGTAAACAAATATGTCTTATCTCTATATCTGAAATTCTTAGGCTAGATTTGATTTACTAGTCCCACATAATCTTTGCCAAAATATTTACTTTCTAATATCCTTTGTTCAGTTAACATTCAACATAATTTACCTTTCTTTTAATCAAAGAGATTTTTTTAAATCAAAAGTTTGTCCCCTTTTTTCTACTCCACTACCGTTAAATTTATTTTCAAATAATTATTTAAACCATTTAATCCCTTTTAATGTTAATTGATTCTCACTAATTAATTTTAACTTTTTACCTTTAGTCTAAACTACTATAAAAAGAAACTTTTACGTTAAAATAAGCCATATTAGTTGTCACCTTTGACACAAAGTTCACAACAAATTTTCTTAACTAATTATTTATTCCATTTATTTTTCTTCCTTTATTTATATTTAAAAAGCATTTTTTTCTAACTTTGATTTAATTTCTTTCTTTTCTAAACAATTATTAATTTTATGTATTCAAATTTCCAAATTACCATACATTATTTTTATTTCAAAACTATAAAGCTTGTGCAGTGGAGTCCTCAACTTGTGGTGGAAGCAATCAAAACCATTGTTTGGTATCTTTGTATCTTCAAAAAAACAATTTATTTGAGATTAATTTTTGAAATCTCAATGTTCCCCAAAAATCTTCAATAAAAAATTGTAATAAATTATTAGAAAAAGAGAGAAACTAAGATCTGACATTTCCATTTTTAATCTCTTCTGTGGCTAGGTAGGTTGACTCCATCTTCTCCCTCTCTCCTTTCTTGGCCATCTTGGATGCGAAGTGAACTCGTTCCTCCAGGCCGGAGTCCCCAAGCCGTCTTCTTTTTGGATAGTGTCCTGGGCCAAAACAAAGCCTCCCCCCTCCCATCTGCGCGTCCTTTTTGCGTTGGCTTGCCGAATTCCAGATCCTGTTTTTAATCACATTTAAATTTTGCTCTCACTCTCCGTCTTCAAATTGTTATTGTTTTACTCATTATTTAGATTTAACTGTTTATTTTTAAAAATATTATGTTTAAAATTTTATTTAATGCCAATTTAATTTTAATCGAATAATTTTTTTTAATTTTGAAGGACTGTTCGACATTTTGAAATTCACTGACTCTATTTTCTCTTTACACTGTCTACCGCAAACACACAAAATTCTCGAGGAGGATGCGACATTGACGTTAAATTGGAAACCACTTTTGGAAGAGTTTCCTCCCCAAAACGGTTTCAAAAACACACGAGACTACATTACAGCGATGTCACTCCGAGCTTTTAGCCCTACATATACTCGTTTTACTTTTCGATTTAAAAACTATAAACGTCTTGTGAAACGGAGTGCCCCGACAGCACGTCATTACCACTTGAAGTACAAAGTAACGATTTCCTCTCCAGGTCAACAGTAAACGTCGCCGAGAGTTTTTCCTCGCTTCCGGTTTTCAATTAATTGCGAGGCTTCAAAAATGACGTAATTTCGGTCACGTGATATAGTCGTCATATCCGGTTTAATTTTCTCGCGTGAACTTTCTGTTCCAAACCTATCGATATTTTTGGCTGTCTAACTCTTTTATGTTTGGTTTTTCTTGATTTCTGCTGCTGATCATTTTCTTCTTCTTTTGAAATTCTGCGTCCCCTCGAATGTCGTTGGTGTTTCTAGGTTGATTTTGACCTATTCTCCCTTTCACAATGTATGTACAGTATCAAATTAAAAAAACATAAAAACCTCTGCTAATGGCTTTGTTTCTATTATTTTATACCCTTTACTTAAACTACCACAACCCTATGATCCCTTTATATATCTTTCCTCCTCGATATCTGGCTGACATAACCGTTCCAAAATACCTGAAATTTCTTTATTATTGCAACGGTAATCTGTGACATGAAATTGCAAAACACACACACACACACACACACACATATATATATATATATATATATATATATTATTGAATATATAATTTAGCTTTACCACATTAGGAGGAAGCAAAAAAGCATTATAGAAGTAAACTTTGAGTTAATCAACGTAATTATACAGAATAATTATTTTCAATAACACAAGCATATTGTAATGGTTTTTTTCTTAATATCATCTATATATTATTTGATTTGTACATCGATTCAATTGTCGATATTGTAAAACATATCTAGAGATTTAGAAAGTTCCAAAGAGCACTGAAATAAAAAAAAAAAAAATCCTGGCGTAACAGTACAATATTTAAAGAAACAAGAATAACCTAACATTACTAAAAAAACGCATTATAACAACTTTTTAGTTCAGAGCAGCGGTGAAAAGCCGTTGAAAATGTCGAATAATTCGACCACTATTGGCCCGTTGAAAACAAATACTGAACCGAATATTGCTATCGGAAATCATAATGAAATTTAAAAAGTGACATGGAAAAATGTAGTTGTATAAAGAGAAGCAGTACTCGAAAAGGAGCAGAAAACATTACTATAAAAATTTCAACAGTTAGATAGGCCTCAGTATCATTTGATTGAGATATTAAGACCCAGTTGTAAACCACAAGCAAACATTCTGCTGTTGCGATATGTAAAGTTCGTACGTGATATATATTTTAAAATTATTTTTGTTTTAAAATAGTTTGGCTTGTTTAACAAGTACGGTATACCTAAACGCGTATGGTGGCCAACGATTCTGTGGTAGTACTAATTTAAAAACTCATACCTTTTTACAATTATTACTACGTCAAGGGATAATCATGATAGGCGGAAGATTCTATTTGTTGTGAGGTAGCAAACTATCCAAGACCCAAGTCTATTGTGCCTTAGTCACTTACAAGTTACGATTCTGTTGTATTGGGAAACCTATAAATTTTTAAATCTTACTAGTTTCCATGCTGAGTGTATTCTCCTTAAACGTAATTGAATGTTTATAGGAATACGTGTGTGCTAAGCTTTCAGCACAACCCTTTCAAAAACATCTTGGCATCTGTTCAAAGCAAAATCCAATTTGTAATATATTTCCCATCTTTACAATTACGTTCGTTACAAGTCGCTGTGCGATCCCAAAAAGCTGCTGTAATTTGTAAACGTTCTCGGAAATAATAACCTTCTATCGCGCCTTAATCTCGGAAAGTTATGTCCCGATAATTGAATCCCCGCCGCGGACAGAGCAAGAGACATCTCTGTGTGCACCTTTTTGAATATGTCTCCTTAGTATTATATTCAAATTACCAGACAAGAAAACAAAATACATCATTTTTAGTTATTTAATTTTGCATCCTCATATAGTTTTGCAACTACATTGGTAGGCCGTAATAATATTTTGATAAATAAAAATGTTTATTCCGGTTTTTCCCTCACGTTTGTGTTGCTAATTAGTTTCGTAGTAGCATTTTTGCATGTAGCTATATAATATTTATGTGTGTTCAGTGTTTCCTATGTTTTGTAGTTTTACTGAAACAAACGTCAATACACTACAAGTAAAAATCATTGTTGTAACACAAACTACTGACTCAGTTTGCTGCTCCAAATAATCTGTAACAATGTATCAAATTTAATCGTGTGTGTGTGTATGTGTGTGTGTGTTAACAAATCACGTAAAAACTACTGCTGTAACCATTAAGCTGAAATATTACATGAACATTATTAAGGCCCTGGTTAACCCACAGGCCTATTTTTATTTAGGAATTACACTCAATGGCCTTAAAGGCTCCCTCAACACTCAATTATCTACAGTCCACTAAAAACTTGGCTTAATCAGGTGATAGTAAACATGTTAGTAACTAAACAAATATTCTTTGGCTTAGCTTTTGAGGTTATGTTAGAAACAAATAAAAACATACACAAAACTCACAAATTAATCATTTATTTACTCATACGAGTTTCGATGGCCAAGTCATCAACATCAGTGAGTATTACTACTAACAACTCATACAACTAGGGTAAAGGTAAGGTTACGCTTTGGTATTTATACAGTAGGCGTTGCCACGCCTACTTGTCAAAACAACAGTTACTAAACCTACTTTAAACTTGATACAACAAATAATTTTTTTTTTTTTACCTAACTCAATGTATTGAGTGTAGTATTACTCACTGATGATGATGATGACTTGGTCATTGAAACGCGTATGAGTAAATAAATGATTAATTTGTGAGTTTTGTGTATGTTTTTATGTTAGTAATTACCTGTAAAAGTCACTATTAAAGACAATTAAACAGGTGCTAGTAAATGTTTGTTGTTAATTATCTTTCAACGTTAATTATACTTTACAAATATTATGTTGCAAGCAGGAGCTTTTCCTTCTCTTGGTTTTCTAGACAGAAATATGTAGGTGTATAGTTTGATGTATTTATTGGGATTGAATTTCTGTAAATTAAATCAATCCAAATACAAATATAGATTAAATCAATACAAATAAACGTCAACCCCGTAAGAAGGACGCCTACTCTGCTGGTTCTTTAAACAAATTAAAATCTTTTACAATCCGAATAAATTAGACTGCCTAATTTATTACTTAAGCTTGCCAATAACTAAATCCAAAGGATTAATTCGTTGATAAACTTTTATAAGGTGAAAATATAGTTCTAATGAGAAGGTGAGGAAAGAGGTTTATAAAAAATCCCTTCTTTATAAGAGAATCCACGTTCCCATTAAAAATTCACATTGCCTTTCTAAAGCTTTTAGAGAAACTTAATTTAAACTTCCTTGAGTTAGATTTGGCGAGAGATTTAAATTTCTCACTTTTATTTTAAGGATGTTATATCTGCGTTTCAGAGAGTGAAAAGTCTGATTACGTCTTAATGAAATCTGATTGGAAAATAAATATTCTTTCAAAACACGCATTATTTGTATGGTTGATTTCGCTTTAGAAATATTTGTTTCACTTTAAATGCTATTAAGAGATAATAATAATATTCTAAGAATATAATAGAATATACAACGGCGTTATATAAATAATTACAAATACATTATATAATATCATAAACAAAATTAAAGTAATTATACACAAAATATTCAGTTAAATGGAACAAAGTAACATGTAACACTCTTAAAAATAAGGTGTTACATATAAATTCATTTATATATTTGATTTTTATTTAATAATTATATCTTCCCAATATAAAAGAAAATTTTTGTTTTATTCGTGCTCATTGTGAACTAGCATAGATAGTAGCACCCCTAGTGGGTAAAAATGTAAAATATCGTACGAGTAGTAACTCAGGGTAATTAACTGACATCACCTCATGTGACACAAGCATGGTCTGATATCGCCAGATCCAATGCACCAATCGAAAAATTCGAAATAATAATCAAGGGTGGGATTTCCGTTGGCGTGCCCCTTCAGAAGCCCCAGTTCTCCAAAAGTCTTTGAACGAGACGGACGTAATGGCACTTTCGGACATAACCTAGAAATTTATAAGGTTCCACTATTCAAAATTTAAGATGTAAAGGCCGGTACCAAATTTTATTAATGTAACTAAAGAAGAAGAAGTCAGAAGCGATTATTCGTATGTTCCAAATAAATAAAAGTTAATATCATTTTTGTTTAAGTGCGCTTATTGCAAGAGCGATGTGTTAAGTGTTTAGTGATTCCAAAAGCCATGGACAATGTTTAATATGTGTTAAAGTGTTTTAAAAATAAGTAATGTGCACAAGCAGGTACGTTTTAGATAATAATAAAGAAAATGTATTTTAATGTTAACTAATTGAATTTTAAATGATAAACGGTTAACACATGAACGGTAGAAATTGTCCTTTAAATAAAAAATTCAAAATTAATTTGGAAAAACTTAAGTTACTATCTTGTCGATATAAATATAATTTTAAAGGTTAATAAGTAATTAAAATGCATGGAATAACTAGCAGTAATTAAAAGTAAATTACTCGACACATTGCTGTCTTTTGTTCTTTTGTAAATTGTCACTGATTAATCAATTGTATGACTTTGTAATTTAAAAATTTAAATTTTTATTTTATTTCAAGTAACCTAGTTCTACCTTCCAATGATATCAGAAGATCGTTTACAGAAAGACATTATTATGCCTGGCTGAAAACGGAGAACTAGATAGAGCCCTGGGTAAGTAAGGTAATTAATTTGTTAATTAGTAATTAACACATATTTTTAATAAAGCCCTGATAAATAATTACCCCAGGAAAAAAGGCTCATATGTTACAAATAAAAATTGCAATAACATTCAGAACTAAAAATACTATTGACATGATTGCGTGGTCTAGCGAATAGAGCACATGGCTATGAAACTAAAGAATTTGCATCGATTTCAAGTAGCGCTAAAGAATTTCTACATGCGTCTCTTGCTCTTGGTTGGAATCGATCTGTGGAGATAAATGCCTAGAATTAAGCTTTGTGGTTGAATCACAGTGCTGGCCTTCTTCGAGTACCAAATAGCCAGAGTAAGGAATATCTGATAATTGTACAAAATTTTAGATGGCATATAAAAGGGTCTTACTTAGGCACGATTGAGAAAATTTCAACTTACAAACCTAATATATTTACATGTGTTTAATCTTGTGCATTAAATATATATATATATATATATTATATATATATATATATATATATATATATATATATATATATATATATATATATATATATATATATAGTATTGAGTACAATACTTTTAACTCATCGAATTCAAATTCACTCGATGGTAAAAAATTTTTTAAAATTAATAAATAATTAATTCAATTAAAATAATTAATATATAATTTCACTTCCTATATTGCCACTTAATATTGTGATTATCTTATACGTGTATACATATGTATATTAATTGTGATTGTTAAATAAAAAGTACATTAAAAAAAATTCTTGTTGGGCCAAGTAGTATTTAAATTGAAATTTTTAAATATTATTTTCTGCAGACCTGTTTGTTCAAGTCGTCTATTGTTTAATTGTCCCACGCTATTCTGTTCTTATACCTTGTTTGTCTTCTTCCAAAGAAAACAAATGTCGACATTTCAAAAAGAGATACTGCCAAATATTACCTTCTTTTATGTCTTTTTTACTAGTTTTTTACCCCTATGTTTTCTCTCGTGCATAGAACGGGCTGTATAGTTTTTCAACTGTCTCAAGACTTGTACTGGTAAATATAGAAATCAGATAGTCTGCTTTGTGAGTATGTTTCACTAAGTGCCTGCTATCACTTGATATGTTGAATCTTCTCTAAACAAGAGATAAATAGGTTTGGTGTGAGTAGTTAGTTTCTGATCTTACATGAGTTATATCTGGATTGTATATTATAGTTTATAACTCTTTTAGATCACATTTTAATCATTAGTTTTATTCTTTATTTTTGCTCTCCCGCTTTCAAATACAGAAGTTTTGTCATAGAAAATTACAAAACACTTTGCATTTTATGATTTATACCATACTAACGTTGGGCCGTAAATTTGTTGCTGAAAAATATTCGATTGCTGTGTAATGGAATCTCGTTCTTTAGAAGGAAGCTTTTGCAGAAATATCTATAGATTTTTCGGAGACAAAAAAAATAGTAAATTGTAAATTATTACAATTTATTGCATATAATTTTTTTGTTTTTTAGTGGTTGAAAGATATGAATCTTGTCTTAGATATTTCCTAACGAAAAAACCAGGACTGTATATTAATTTATTCTATATATAGCTTATATTTCTGTGCTGTTTTAGGCCAAGTATGTATCAACTATCATCGCCAGATGCCGAAGCTATGGGATTTTGTAGGATTTAACAATGACGTTGTCTAAATGTCGGTATCCCGAATAAAACAATGTTTTATTTTAAATGTTTATTATAGTCACATGCCAACTAACCCTTGGGTTGTTTTTCTTTTACTTCTCAAAATAAGTATTTATCTAGGTTAGGTTATATTAATTTGTTTGTCAACATTTACCGTGCCTGACGTAAAACTCAAAATTTTCGAGTGAGTGATGTTATAGTACGAAATGAACGATAATACAGAAGGGTTCAGACTCTTAGTACTTGCAGTGACTAATTCTTGCGTTTAATCGGAAATAAAACACTGAAATATTCACGGGCTTTTATAGTAACTCACACACACACACACACACACACACACACACACACACACACACACACACACACACACACACACACACACACACACACACACACACAGACTCACTCACTCACACACACACACACACACACACACACACACACACACACACAGTTGGCTTGTAAGTTATAGTTATATACACAACTCACAAGTATAAAACTAAATTTTTTACGCGTTTCGATAATTTATGACATAATCATCAATAGTGCTACTACAAACACACGAATTTAATTAAAGTAATTAGGTTTCATTGCTTTAGCTAAAGCTATATGTATGTAGTTGCATCACTGATGATGAATATCACAATTTGTCGAAACATATATGAAATTCAAGATTTAGAGAGTTGTGTATATTTTTTGTGGTTATAAATTTAAATAAATGAATTTATATTTTGGAGCCTCTCTTTACGTATAAACGCAATGTAATTATTAATTACAAAATAATTTCATGCAAAACAAATTGTAGTAAAACAATTTTCTTCCATAACCGCTAAACAATACTCAGTGTTAGTTTACGTATTTATCTGATATTATCGTACAATATATTTACGTTAAAGGTAAATATTTCTCATAAACACTTTATTTAAAAACTGTTCTGATCGCAAAATGATTCTCATGGTTACAACAAAATATATATTTCCCTCTTTGAAGTTTAATCACAAAACCGATACCTTTTATAAAAACGCGGAGGGGTTTTATTGTGGGCGGAAGGGTTGCGGAACCAAGAAAAGGTTTTCATATTAAAAAGTAAATTATGGCTGAGCGTATTTATAGCTAAAGCAACTCCATTCTTTGTAATAAATTTGGAAGAGAACGCGTAAAAAGCTTTCAGCAACTTGACTATTGGTAGCGGCGTAAATGTTTCAATTATAGAAAGCATTGTGTTTTCCTTCACATTAAAAAAATATTAACAATCATAGCTTCATGGCGCTATTTATTTGTGAGAGAGACTGGATAAAGTTTTACAAGTCATTATAAAATATCTATGATATCCAAACTTGAAATTGTATGGTATAAAATGATCCCAATCCAAATCCCTTAATCGTTTTTGTGGCATTGAACCATTAAAAGTATATTCGTGTAAAATTATTTAATTTTCATGAATGCAAAATCTACCAAATTCAACTTTGGTCTCTGTTATCATATATAAGAGACATATTATCTACGTCATTTCATTGTCTGTTTTAAAAAATGAACATTCAAATTATGTTCCTTATTTTCGTTTACTGTTCCTTTCCTTAATTTTCAAGTACTATTCACTATTTAATATTGCAGTATGTGACATTGCTTCGAGCCTACATCCGGAAGTCAAGTGTTTCTCCTATGGAACGCTTTTTACGTCGCATAAAGATCCAGAGAAAACTAACCAAGCAATGCAGATATCCATGGACCGAATCACGAACTGGTGTAAAATCTGGTAACTAAAGATCTACATAGAAAAGTCAGAATGTGCGATAAGAAGGAATACTCTAACTGACTACATACTGAGACGGCCAAAAACCGTCTCAAAATATACAGATTTTCCTAAAGAAGGCAAAATCGGTAAAATTATTTAAAGTAAAGATTTTAAAACGCAATAGTGGAAGTGAAAATAGCGGGCCAAACCTTCTCGCTATCAGAATAGGTAAACGAAGCCGGTTTAAAGAGCTGGTTTTGGTTAACAAAACGTAAGAGTGGGGACCCCGTTTTATGAGAAAAGGAAATGGTGATTCAGCACTAGGAGAAGACGGACGTTTCCTTCTGGATATCCAGGACCATGGACTGCCAGATGCCGTTCCGAGGCTAAGCCTTATTTCATAGACAAAATGAAAGTGGAGATAGTCTGCTAAACAGTAATAAAGACGGCCTTAAAATCATTCAGTTGCGTCCGCTAGAACATTCTAGACTCCAGGGAACCGACCTTGATAGAAGAGGAGCGAGGTCCAGCGAAGATTTTTGGGGCAAGTAAAAATTTTATTAACAAAATAATTAAATACAAATTTCAAAATTATAAATACAGATTTCATTAAATACAAAATTATTATCAAATTGATTTTCATTAGATTAAAAAATATATAAGCAACTGACTTTTTATTGGAAAAGTATCTAAATGGTGGAGATTAAATATAAATTAATCAAATTTAAATTACTAATATCAAGATTAAAGTTAGCAAATCGTTACGAGGTCAAATTTAACAAGTTAAGACAAAAAGAATATCCAATGTCATTAATAAAATTATATATTTAATGTCCATTGAAATTACATCATACATCCAATATTAAAACTATGTAATAACGAAAATCCTATAAAATTGTTGTACGAATCTTTTAGATTTATATTTGGGAGCTCAAATGTAAATTGAAATTTTAATGATTTGGTAATAAGCTTGCTCTAACTTCTAAAAATAAAATAATAGACATGAAATAAAACCAGTTTATAAAAATATTTCTATTGTATTAGAAGAATAATTCATGTACATTAATCAAAACAACAAGAAAATTCTAGAGCCATTATGAGCTATTTATCTTTATTTTAAGTAAAACATGCTTATGTTAAGAGAAAATAAAATAAATCGTTGAGATAAAATTGACCAGCATAAATTTTATTATTATATTGCTTAAATTTCAAACTATTTAAAAAGCAAGTTAAAACTACAAAATGTTTAAATATTATTATTAATTACCTGTGGTAAATCAGTAATAAAATTTCTAGAATTTTTCCAACCATTTAAAAAAATTAAAGCAAATATTTCAAATCAAGTTATAAAATAGAATTCTAAAAAATATTTATGCAAAAACAAATAATTATATTCATTTTAACATTGATAAACTAATTGATAATTAGCTTAAAATCTATCTAAATGAGATAGAGCATTATAGTTGGTTAAATAAATGAAGTCCAGGGATTTTGTCCACTGGCACATCACGCTCGACACACTACAGGCACCAGGACATAGTAAGTCGGGTGGGATCATATTTTGTCCATGGCTGAACTGTCGCGTTTCGGCTCTACAGAACCCACCATCAGTAAGTCAATGTACAGCGTACAACATACACGGCTGAGGGTGTCGTAACAGGGGCTGAACGCGAGATTATCGCCAAGAAGCGAGTTTTGGCCGCGGCAATACGCAAACTAAAGTTAAATATAATAAATCTTCAACAATACCACTGCCAGGAGGTGCTAGGGTTGCTACTTGATAAAGAGCTGAGATGGAGAAATCATATTGAAAAAAACTGTTCAAACTTGTAGTAAAAGTCTCAATTCGATCAAAGTCATCGCCAGCCGACATTGCAGCCCTGACACCATCAGCTTGAGAACATTTTATCCATCCATTTTAAGAACAAAACTAACCTATTGCAGTGAAGACTAGGGCAGCTGCAGAGACGCATATTAAAAACTTCTAGAAACCAAAGGTAGTAGCCTCTATGCCATGCAAAATGAACCAAATTGCCTAGAGTTGTAACTAGGAGTTCCCAGATCTAAAGTCGAATTTGCAGCTCGAGCAAGGATCGGATATAATGTGACTGAGATCTACTTTTTAAAATTTAATTTATGTCAATCATTTCTCTGCCCTAACTGTAGAACAGATGAGGAGTCCCTGGATGCTCCATATCCTCGTGCGATGCTCCTCACCAATTACATCAAAAGCCGCTAAGCTGTCTGCACTGGGAGGCCAAAACAACATAAGAAAAATGTTGACCAATAAACAGTTATGAACCTCATTATGGGCATCGGACCAACGGAGTTACATGACCCTGGACGACCACAGCAAGAAGTAACAAGTGATAGGTATTTTCATATGAAATTATAAAATTATTAATAATTTAGATTTTCAAATATGGATACAAGACTTTAAACTTTTTAAGCTGATTACGTAAAGGAATAATACGCAAATGTTCGACAGCGTCAATAATTAACTATTCATCATATATTTCCTTGTGTTCATGTGTTCGGATGCGATTTAGAAGAGTAAAATAAATAGCAACTTTTTTATAAGCAAATATAAAAACAAATAAATAAATTTAAAAAATTTTGTTATATGGAAAGTAAGAAAATAAAATAAAGTAATTTATATAAATAAAATTCAGAAAATCAAGGAACTTACCAAAGTTTGAATCGCTGATTTTTAAGAAAAGTTAATAATAATCATAGACCAATAAAATAAAAGAATAAATATTAGCGTCAAAAAGGCAGACGAAAGACAACGAAACGAATCATCTGGGCTAAATTGTAGATAAGTAGGAAAACGAAAAAGAGATAAAAAATCAGTTAAAATTGTATATATAAAAGAAAAGAATATATAAGTATAACTATGTTGAAACCAGAAATAGACAAATTATTAGCTTTCTTCAGAGCTGAGAAATAAAAAGAAAACAGGAGAGAGAGGCAGAGAATGCCGCTAGAGGAAAAAAGAAAAGAAGAAAGAGAAAAAAGAGAAGAGGTAAGGAGGAGACAAGAAAAACAAGAAAGAGATAAAGAAAAAGAATTAGAAAAACAAGAAAGATTGAAAGAAAAAGAATTAGAAGAGATAAGGAGAAAAAAGGAAAAACAACAGATATAGAAAATGCAGCTAGGGAAAAAAGACAAGAAGGAAAAAGATTGAAGGAGTGAGAATTAGATAATACAGTAAGGGAGGCGGAGAGAGAAAAAGGAAAAGAGCAAAGAAGAAAAGGAATAAGAAGAAGAACGGAAAGAGAGGCCAAAAATATTAGAAGCATTCCACTTACAAGTCTAAATGTATAAGAAAGACAACGGATTTTAAAACAAATGAACTAAAAAACACATTGGGCGAATTTAAAATTGATGTACAAAATAAAGATAAAAAAATTAATGAGCGAGTGATAGTGATAGAACAAAATGTTGAAGCAGTGCAACAAGAATGAAAAGAGTAGAGGAAAGAGTAAGAAGGGTAGGCGTAAATGGAACTGTAACACAAATTTGTATGCCCAGAGTTCTCGACTATTTTAATGAGTTATCCTATAGAAAAATAGAATTATGTGGAAACGAAGAGAAGGACCCCATTTAATTTTCTCAAAGAGATCGAAGGACTCTTTGAGAAAATCGATAGTACTATGGAAGAGGCGACCAAATTAAAAATCGTCGAGAAATCCTTCAAAGGCGCAGCGGATGCATGGTGTAAGGCGATAAAAGTTGGGACAGAAACCTATGACCAATTGAGGGAGGAACTTGTCAAGCATTTTTGGAACTTCCACCAACAGGACAGTTCCTGGTTAGGTGGCAGATCAATCAGGGTCGATACTTTCCTAATGACCCATTTAGAATGGCAGAGTACTTTGCCATGATGATAAACAACGCAAAAAATATAAATTTGGTTATACATGAACAACGCCAGATTTTCATGATTATAAAGCACTTCGGAAGTAAGGTGCAATTAGCGAGCATAGGAAACCCTACTAACAATATAAACAATACTAACAGATAGATAATGTTTCAGAAAGTGAGAGGAAAGGAAATGGAAATGGGAACCACAATACCATCAGGGGTCCACAAAGAGAGGTTACGTCCAACCAGAAACCTAACCCTAACCAGCTATCCTATGATGACACCAAAGAATAGCCCAAATTCAAGTATCCGAAAAACACAGATCCTTCCTCAGTCACCCCGGGACCTAGTGACCAACATAAAAAAAAAACACAGAAGTATGATCTCTGGTCGGGGTAATGAGTAGGTTGCCCAGGCTAGGGATCCAGCATAATCATGAAAATAGGGATGTGCCGGTTTACCACCATGACAAAGAGATAGGCTTGGGTGGACTGTCCATGAATCTCAGGGACGAACTATTAGAGGAGGAGGATGAGACAATACAGTCTAATAGGCAGTAGGATCACTGTCCGGCTTTCAATGTTACATAAACGGACAAGAAATTACAGCAGAGATTGACACAGGAGCTCAAATGTCAGTGATTCTGATCAAAAAATATTTAGCCTTAAAAAAATTAGGGAATGATTTCTACGAGCTTACAGTGGCTAATGTTGGTCTGGTCACGGCATTAGGATCTGGGTCAAAAAGTGTCAAACTACAGACAATACTACCGGTAACATTCTGTGCTACACACTCACACACACACACACACACACACACACACACACACACACACACACTCACACACACACACACACACACACACAAACACACACACACACACACACACACACACACATACACACACACACACACATATATATATATATATATATATATATATACATATATATATATATATATAAATTATAATGTTAAATTTATAAATATGAATTTAAAAAAATAATAATAATAATAAAAACTAAACAATAACAGTAAGCAATATTTCCAAAAGTTGACTTAGTAAAAACCGACAAAAAAAATACATTAAACAAAAAAAAGGTTTGAAATAAAAAAAGTAGTTCAGGAAATAAACAATTTGTAAGCCCTTAGAGAACTAGGGTAGAGTTTTTTGTTAGGATTTAGACAGTTGAAAGGGACGGGATAGAACGACGGATGTGTAACGTACACTTTAAAAAAAATAATAATTTATAGTACAGTTTTACTGCAAATTTTCAAAAATAACGGATAGTTTTAAAAAAAAAAGATAATGTACCAATTTCAAATTTGATTGATGGAAGCCAAGATCGATGTTTTTCATTGGGTAGAAAATGAATGAGAGGGGGAAATACGCGGTAAACAGATTCAAGTGCAGAAAAAGAGGGGCAGTCTAAATAGAAGATGGACGTGTGTGGATGTTGCCTAAAGAAAGTGTGTGGTATTAGAAATTGTTAAAAAAAAAAAAAGTAATTTAATTATCGATAAATGTTGTGTTAAGAAGTAGGTGTTTAGTTAAATTATTAAATTTATAATCACAGCGTAATAAAGGTATCCTTGAGTCAGAGTACCAGATACCAATTGTGAGTTAAGTGTTACAAAAATCGTCGGACTAATGCCAAGGATTAACGGAACACAAAAAAGGAAAGAACGTCACTGCATTTGAGTAAAAACTTTGATTAAAAACTAATTAAACAACTAAATTTCTGGTCAATAAAATAAATATTTCTAATATACAAGTAACTCTAAATTTCAAGAAAATAGTAATTTCATAAGGCAAGAACCTAAATACGCCCCAAACGTTTTACAATTTATTAGCTGGACAAATTTAAATAATAATAAATAAGATGAATGAAAATAAACAGGTTGTTTACCTTATAAGGTTTTGGTTCGACAATATAGTCTTAAATAATTGTATAAATAAATGTAAATTTAACGTTTTACTTTGTATTTAACTGGCAACAGTAATTATTAATGTTCTGGACTATTAAAGAAAGTGTTTATAACTAAAAAGTTTTGTATTTCTTTGTAAGGCCTACTCTAATTAAGTAATTTGGTTGCCATCTTATAAAGAAGAAGTGAATAAAAATAATAAAAATAAAGGTAGGTCATAGTGATAAGAAGTATAATTTACAATTATACAATATAAGAAAAATGTTTAATTAGAATTTTCAGTCGAACAATAGGTAAACTGGCGCCCAACACTTTAAAACAATAAATTAATCAGCATCAATTAAATTCATAAATTTGAAATAACATAGATAAAGCTTAAGGGAAATTATGTTATTATATATATATATATATATATATATATATATATATATATATATATATATATGTATATATATATATTACATATTACAAATTCTTTAAAAGATTTTAAAATCTACACTAAGAGGTCAGCACTCAGAAAAGGGAAAACATTAGGGTCTTGATGTAATGTTGTACCAACTGATCTGAAGCTATGGCAGAATACAAGCAGTGGGAATATGAATTTGCTTTAAAAGAGAAATACCTAACAAATAATTTTACAATTAAATAAGTGCTTGTAAAAACATTTCTTGTCATGAAGGCGTAATAAAACTAACATCAATTTTACTCCAGAGAACAAAATAATTATAGCGTTTGAAGTTCGTTTAATTGTGCTTTAGCGCACTCAAAAGGAATTTTAAATATATTAAAACGTGACGAACTAACCTTCAGCGAACCATTTCTTCAACAACTCTAGAAACGTGGTAATAGCTACTACAGCAAATTAATTAAAATAATTTCAACTTCATTTGTTTTCTAAAGGTAAATGCAAGTTTATTACTAAATTAATTAAGGCTACGTAAATAAAATGATTTCATTCACTTCTGGAATTTATAAAAGTGAAACTTTAAAGATACAGTGATTTATTTTAACAACATATTGCCTCGATAAACTTACAACAACACATTGCCTCTATAAATGTACAACATTATAATATCTTTATAAATGTACAAACACATAATGCCTATATAAAGTACAAAAACTATTGTATCTATAAATGTAGAATAACATATTGCCTACATATATGTACAACAGCTCATTTGTCTCTATAAATGTACAACAAAAATTATATCTATGAACGTACAAAAAATAAATATTCTATAAATGTACAACATAATGCCTCTTAAATGTACAATATAATGTCTAATACAAATGGTCACAAAAGATTTAGTCTACAAATAAACGACAACACATTGTCTCTATAAATGTACAATAATATAATACCTTTATAAAAGTACTACAACATAATGCTTCTATAAACGTACAATAACATATTGTTTCTATAAATTTACGACAACATAATGCTTATGTAAGAGTACAAAAACATATATCCTCTATCAACGTACAACAACAAAATGCCTCTATAAACGTACTCAAATTATTGCCTCAATAAACGAACAACAACAACACATTGTCTCTATTAATGTAAAAAAATATAATACCTTTATATACGTACAACAACATAATGCTTTTATAAACGTACAATGACATATTACCTCTATAAATGTACAGCATAATACCTATACAAAAGTAAAAAAACATATTTTCTCTATAAACGAACAAGAACATAATGCTTCTAGAAATTTACAACATAATGCATCTAGAAATCTACAACCTAATACCTCTATAAACGTACAACTTCCTAGAAAATATATAAATGTGCAACAAATTACTCTGTGAAAGTACAACAGCAATAACTACTTATATAAAAGTACAACTGTCTAAAGGGAGAACATTTTCAGTTACAAAACAATTAAACCCCAAATATGAGTGATATCAAGAGTCGTAGTTTCTCTTTTAAATCTTTTCTAAGTCCAACTTGAGGGAATTATACACTTATTTTGAGCCTATCAGTATAAAATACTAGATGGTCTTGTTACTTGAGATGTAATTTAAGTTTTGTATCACTTTTACGTTAGTTTATGAATATCCGATTTAAAAGTTTTTAAATTCGTAAAAACTTACTGAGACTTTGGTAGTTTTGAGGTTTTGTGGTTGTTACAAGTCACAGGCTATGTTGACATTGAAACCAAAACATGGTTGAGTCAATAGATTATCAGTTGTGAATCAGCGGGAATTATTAAATAATACTATACTTACATTAGCTATTCATAATTAATAAAATTTATCACATTTTCACTTAAGCTACTGGTTTCTCACTAGAAGCCCTTAAACATACATTAGTACGTTACACTTGTCTGTTGTAACTCTTACTTTTTTTATTACCACTATGGTTAATAACGGTCTGAGTTGACAGTGGTACACAACTCCCAAAGCTACCGTACTACTATAGCGAAGTCCTTAAGGACTAGGTGGTGTACCACATATGTATAACATATGTACAAGTGTTATTTTTCATAAATGGTTAAACACATTTTAATATTTAACTTTTTATATACAATGTCTTTGTTTACACGCTTATAGGTTCGATGGTACTCCATATAAATCTATTCGAATCATGCTCTATGTTTGTGATCTTTGGAATGTATCTTCTTATACAGTTCCATCTATCTTATATATGATTTCTTAAATAATGTTACATATAGGGTGATTGAACCCTAGGACGTGTTACATTGCCTTGTTTGAATGATGAGTTGAAGCACGGAGTCAATCCCCTAACGCCTCCCCAACCACGCAATGAATAATGTTGCCATTAAAGGGATGCAATATTTTAAGCCTATGGTAACATAGGTGTTTGCTATTGTAAAACGAAGAAAAATTTTACAAGAATTGGTAATTCAGTTTGTTCTTAGGTCATTCATAACAAAGTGTGTGCCTTACGGAAAATGTTTAACGTCTGTTAAAACATTGTTTACTAATCATTTCAAGTGAGTGACTTGAAGTGAGTCAACATTTTAAATACACTTGCAGTAAATGGAATAACGGCTATATCGAATTGTAAGTTCTATATTACTTAGACAGAAGGCAAACCTATCTATACTTACTGCATGCCCTGACCACAAAGTCGGTTCTACACAAGTGAGTACTACATAGGAATACTTGTAAATACACACACACACAAATCTATTCGCCAGAAGGAGGATTAGCATTAAGAGTAAGGAAACGCTATAACAATCCCCTGGTAGGAGATACAGAGGGGGCCAGCAAGATCGCTCATTTGAAGTAAACCTACTATCTATGGGGATTTTAAACAGGTGTAAATCTAATCGTAAGAAGGAGGATTAGAATAAAGAGTAAGGAAAAGCTATAACAATCCCCTGGTTCTGGGCATAGAGGAAATAGTTATGGGATCATGTAGGCAGGGCAGCCTATCTGAAATACAATTACTCTCTAGTTTAGTATCCTTAAAAGAATAACAAGGGATAAGCAGAATGAGGAGGAAGATAAGAAGAGGTACGAATAAAGGTAAGCAAAGGCGAACGGAATTTGATGTGATCTGCCTTGAACCTGAGCAAAGAAAATATATCTGCTTAGCACAGTAAGTATTAAAGCCTTGTTTTTAAGGTCAAACAAAATTTAGTTTTCGTTTAACACAACGTAGGAATGCTGCTTTTCTCGGCAGGGCGTGGCAAACGAGTACTACTAAATAAGCGTACCTTGTTTAGCTTCTACTGTAGGTACACACACACACTCACACACACACACACACACACACACACACACACACACACACACACACACACACACACACACACACACTGAGACGGCCAAAAGTCTCAACGGAAAGATTTTGTTTGTGGCAAAATCTTTTAAAAAATAATAAATTATGAAAGTTTAGAATTGACATCGCTGCAATGCAACGTTGTTATCTGTTTAAGTAAACAAGGCCGGCCCGAACAGGTCGACTTTGTTTACAAAACGGAGCAAATGCCGGAAATTAATTATTTCTTTTAGCTTGTAAGATTTAATATAAAATAATTTTTTGTTATTTGTAACAAACCAAAACATAAAAATAAAATATGAAAATAAAAGTTGAAAATAGGCTAGAACTGTGATTCAAGTTTGTAACAACTTCTTGAATGGAAAAAATAAGAAGGTGTCAAAAATATTAATGTATTACACCAGAAGTTACATATATAACGTCTCAGCGAAAAAACGTACAAAAAATTCTAATTCAGAAAGTTAATTCGGTCTTGTACAACCGAAAACCAGATAGCGGGAAGGGGTGAACCCGCTAGAGAGGAATATTTGGGGGACTCGGCAATCGGCATTAGAAGTGGACGGACGTGTTCTGTTAGAAATCAAGAAACAGAACCCACGATGCTGTTCCGTGGCTGAGGAGAACACCAAGGCCAGATGGACGTGTGGGTGACCTGCTGTCGAACGCCCGCAAAACGAACTACAATTTTTTAACAACGTAAATGTAATAATAAGTAATAATACGGCTCTAAAATCGATCGGTGACGATGGATGCAGAAAGAAGACTCCAGCAAGGAGGACAATCACAGCCAACCCAGTGAGAGTTTTTATGGCAAGTCTTAATTTTAATATCATTAACCATTTATTAAATATAATGAATATTTTTCTAAATTCATGTAATAAAATTTCAAAATATGTAAACAATTTATTCTCTTATTGAAAATTAAAAATTTAAAGAATATATAAATAAATGACTAATTTTTAACTATATTACCATCATTGATAATGAATTGAAAATAAGATGAAATATTAAGCAACAAATTCTACTATCTTAAGATACAAAATTAGGAAATTATCGTTTTACAAAAATTCATGTAGTATTCAATCAACTGTTAAACTTGATGCTAAGATCAGACTTACAAACAAATAAGAATTTTAAAAGAAATTTAAATTAATATCAATTGTAAAGAATAGCATGTAAAATAACAAGAAATACAAATAACAAAGATTTACAAGAAATTAACGTAGAAAAGCTATAATGTAAGAGAAATGGAAATTTTAATTTATATTTTAATTTTTAAAAGCTATTAAAACACATGTAAGAACAAACGAAAATTGTTTCAAAATTATTAAACATAATCTGTGGTAAAAGTAGTAATTGTATGATATTTTTCCAACCAGCAACCAGTAAAAATTTAATTAATTAAATTAAAGCCATAAGAAAGTTATAGATAATATTTTAGTGAATCAGAAATATAGAATATGTTTAAACAAATGGTTGGTTTCTTGAAAAACAAAGTCCAGGAATTTATTCACTGGCAGATCACGCTCGACACACCACAGGTACCAGGATTTAGTAAGTCGGGTGTGATCATATTTTGACAGCGACTATACTAGAACGTATCGCCTCTACAGTGTCCATCATCACCGGGCACAAATAGGTAGGTCGTGGAACGTGAACTTCGGGGACAAGGTTTCTGCTCCCTAGATGTGTAACAAGAAATGTTTGGCCGCGGCAACACAAAACACAAACACACACACACACACACACACACACAAACACTCACAATCATACATACTGTAACACATGAGCCTTTTTTCCTGGTGTAAGTATTTATCAGGGCTTTATTAAAAATGTGAGTTAATTACTAGTTAACAAATTAATTACCTTACTTACCCAGGGCTCTATCTAGTTCCCCGTTTCCAGCCAGGCATAATAATGTCTTTCTGTAAACGATCTTCTGATATCTTCGGAAGATAGAACTAGGTTACTTGAAATGAAAATAGAAAGTTTGTAAAGTTCTAGTTTACTTGTGAAATATGAATTTACATTTTTAAAATACCAAGTCATACAATTTATTAATCAGTGACAAATTACAAAAGAACAAAAGACAGCAATGTGTCGAGTAATTTACTTTTAATTACTGCTAGTTATTCCATACATTTTAATTACTTATTACCTTTAACATTTATATATATCGAGAAGATAGTAACTTAAGATTTCCAATTAAATTTTTAAAAATGAATATTCAAGGGACAATTTCTACCGTTCATGTGTTAACCGTTTATCATTTAAAATTCAACTTAGTTAACATTAAAATACATTTTCTTTATTATTATCTAATACGTACCTGCTTGTGCACAATACTTATTTTTAAAACACTTTAACACATATTAAACATTTCCCATGGCTTTTGGAATCACTAAACACTTAACACATCGCTCTTGCAATAAGCGCACTTAAACAAAAATGATATCAACTTTTACTCATTTGAAATACATAAATAATCGCTTCTGACGTCTTCTTTGGTTGCGTTAATAAAATTTGGTACCGGCCTTGACATCTTAAAATTTGGAATACTGGAAGCTTATAAATTTCTAGGTTACGTCCGAAAGTGCCATTACGTCCGTC
Organism: Prosapia bicincta; assembly: GCA_036971475.1. NCBI lineage: Eukaryota > Metazoa > Arthropoda > Insecta > Hemiptera > Cercopidae > Prosapia > Prosapia bicincta. The sequence continues at coordinate 56,889,452 of JBAIZL010000009.1, read as the reverse complement.
TCGTTCAAAGACTTTTGGAGAACTGGGTTCGTCTGAAGGGGCACGCCAACGGAAATCCCACCCTTGGTTATTATTTCGAATTTTTCGATTGGTGCATTGGATCTGGCGATATCAGACCATGCTTGCGTCACATGAGGTGATGTCAGTTAATTACCCTGAGTTACTACTCGTACGATATTTTACATTTTTACCCACTAGGGGTGCTACTATCTATGCTAGTTCACAATGAGCACGAATAAAACAAAAATTTTCTTTTATATTGGGAAGATATAGTTATTAAATAAAAATCAAATATATAAATGAATTTATATGTAACACCTTATTTTTTAGAGTGTTACAATACAAACACACACACACACTCACACACACACAAGTGCGCACGCACACACACACACAAAACGTATGTGTGTATGTATGTGTATATATATATATATATATATATATATATATATATATATATATATATAGTATTTTCTTGTATAGCATTCATATTAACTGAGGACATTATTAAAAAAAATATTTATTAAGTTTATAATATTTTTAAAATAATAGAAATTAATAACTTATTATGGTATTTGAATAATCGAAGTAGTTTGATATATATAGGATAGAATCAGCCTTTACCTTTAAAACTTTTAATATATACCACATCATAACTAATAGAGGTTAATTATGTGTCATTACATATCAGTTCTACTATCTCAAATATACCACCACATTTTATTAAAACAATCACGTTTTTAGGAATTATTATTTAAATAGAAGTTTCAAAACATCTTCTCAACATGAATAGCCAATAAAACATAATGTTGATACCTGCGCGTCGTGTGCACCGTCTTATAATGGTCGATAATTCGCATCTGTGAAAAGTTAATTCGTTCAAACTGTAGACAAGGGGGAGCATTATGGCCCTAATGAACGTGCAAAATCACCATTAAACTCAAAATACTTCCATAGAATTACACTCATAAAAAATGTAAACTCACTTTATAATCTTCAATATTTTATAATAGTTGAGTTTAGGTCTTAATTTCAACGACGTTTATTAATTAATCCTTTATTAGAAGTTTGGTTTTGGCCATTAAGAGTATAGAAACAGACGTATATTAATTTAGTGCTTGCTGATCTTTATAGCTTCCTAAAACCTTTTGCAATTCATGTTGAGTGTATTAGTGTATACTATTGGGTCGGGGAAGTACTACTTACCCATCTACAACTGTACTAATTTCATCCCCCTCCCAGGTGGAATATGTTGCGCCTGTACTTTAATTACCTTTATAGAGGGATTAACCATCGTCCGCCTACTTAAAACTTCCCTAATGGTGTTTGTTCCATCGCGTGTCGCTTATCATTACAAACCGTCTGTAAGATTTCATCCAAAAATTGTAGTAACGCGTGTATTAGCGTGTATAAATGTAATCATCAACAGAGTAACCTGCGTCAGTTCTGTTAACTCAAAATACTTCCATTGAATTATATTCATACAAAATATAAACTCACTTTATAATCCTCAATATTTTAGATGAGTAGATTTTCGCTCTGCATTTCAACACGTTTAATGAGAGTGTTTATCTGTTTATTTATCTGAGACGTTTATCTGTAAGAGTGTAGAAACAGTCATAGATAAAAATAGCGTTTACTGGCCTTTACAGCTTCCTAAAACCATTTGTAGTTCGTGTTAAGTGTATATGTGTATACTATTGGGTCGGGGAAAGACTACTTACCCATCTACTACTGTATTTATTCCATACCCCCCACCCGCGATGGAATATGTTGCTCCTGTACTATAATTACATTAATAGAGTGATTAACCATCTTACGCCTACTTAAAACTTCCCTAATGATGTTTGTTCCATCGCGTGTCGCTTATCATTAGAACCCGTCTGTAAGATTTCATCCAGGAATTGTAGTAACGCGTGTATTAGCGTGTATAAATGTAATCGTAACATATGTCAGTAGTACTGATATCAAATTTATTTGGTTAACATAACACAACATTCTGAAAAAACGATTGTTAATAACGTTTTTTTATTAATAACACGGCTTAGTCTTTATAAAGGTAGAATGTTGTTAAGGTTTTAATCGTTTACTGATATAATAAATGAAATATTTATTCTATATCTGTACCTTCATCAGGCCCCCCTTTATTTTAAATATATTACACGGGAACTTCTCTACGCTTTCAGTGTGTCCAAAGAAATATTTTTTAATTTGCGTCGTATAATATTTGCATAACCTATATTAAACGATTGACAACAGTTTTTTTCAATTCTATAGTCCGGAATATCTGATCTTTGAAATCTCCGAGCCACGAGTAAGTATTTGGGTCTATGAATATCCTGAACCATGAGGTACTTAGTTATCAGAGTTTTCCAAGTCAGCGTGTGTCTTATAAATGAGACATTAAAAAAATATTAACTACTATTAAAAATGGAAAAAATATAAAACACTTAAATCTTGAACAATAAATATAACCAACGGATACTGACTTTGCTCCTTTCTCCAAACATCTCTGTGACGATTTAAGGAAAATAAATACAATAAAAGGCTTAGCGAGCTGTATATTTCACTCTCGGCCTTATCTCGTCTTAACCTAACCTACGTCAGCTCTGTATGAACACATCACGTTTGTACCCGCGTTTTTACACTCCCTAACTCTCGTGTCGAGGCTTACGTCTGTTTAAGTCTCGTCATCTCATTGCAACTTCGGATCTGGTTTTACATAAACAGGGCTCAGTGTACCCACTCTCCACAGAGATACAGCGGAAAGGGAATATGATAGTTTACACAGCATTAGGTTTGTAATGAAAAGAAGGCAATAAAAAGATTCAATAGTAAACACGTCACTATGGTTTGAAAGGTCCCAAAGTATTTTACTTACATAGTAATTCCTCATTCTAATGGAAGACAAATTCCCTTCTAGTGATATTATCTATCCACCCTTACACCCTCACAGATAGGAACCAATATTGACTAACATTTTGTCAACGAAACCTTTCCTTAGTCCAATAGTTAATCCACAATCCAAACCAAAGCTCTCTCTACCAACAAAAGCTTTTTTCTCAGAGACACAGCAAACCGTTGCATGTAAAATTGCATTTTAGCTACTTTGTGTACAGGAACTTATTGGAGGTCATATAGTAGACTAACAATCCCCAATTGTGCCTAATAATTGGCTAACTTATAACTCAGATAGTACATGAGCAAAGTTTCTTTTTTTTAAAACAATCATTCGAAATAATTAAAAAGCTTGAACTTAGCCACTTAGGATATCCATGGATAAAATAATACTATTTCACTTTCGCTACCTTGAAATAGATCAGTTACATATATATTGTACTAGCTTGTGAAATATATTTACTTGATAAATTGCACTTTTTTATTATTATTGTATCTTTCATTTTTCAAAATAATATATTTTAATGCTGTTATGTAAATTGGCCATAAAGAGAAACGTTCACCTCCGGAAGGGCGTAAGTTGGCTAACAGATGTTTGGAATTATGTAAATATAAAACATCTCCGTCGCTGGTTCCATTCATGAGGAAACAAACTTAGGTCTAAAGTATAACTTTCCTTAGAATAAAGCTTTGGTCGGATCTTAGATCTATGAATTGTGCTTGCTTTACACTAATTTTGTCCAAGAGTTATAAATTCAATTATCCGTGGTAAATTCCTTATAACTTAGAAGACGCAATGTTGTATTTTGTACATCATTTAAATCTCTAGTTGTGGGAACCACGTATCATAGGTTAGTATTGAAAACTTAAGTCTACAAACAATCTGTATGTTATATTTTATTAAATTAGCATACGTAACAGTAATTATCTACTTTTATTATTAATTTATATAAAATACCAGATTTGATGCTCCATATTTTCAAAATCATTCTAAACAATCATTGAGTATTTCTAGAGCGACATAGAATTCGTTACGTCATCCGATAATAAATTCAATCATAGGATATAGTATCACACATGAGTCATGTAGATATTTTGATTGATTTTACTAGTATGTAACTAAATACTCTAGGTTTAAACTAGAGTAACAATGGAGGAAATGTTTGAAAGCTTTTAAAATAAGGAAAAATAATATGTTATCAAACATTATAATGACGTTATGTAAAACATTTTCTCATCAAAAAAAAATTAAAATAAAAAAGTAGATAAACGTTCCTTGTATTGAAATTAAAGCGTAGATTTGTTTATTATTTTCAAAATATATATTTTTTCAATCTACAAATTTAAAATAAAGAAATGGAAGGATTTGCAAAGATTTTACTCTCGCAGAGTACTTATTGTGACATGTTTTTAATCATGAGTACTTATACTTATTAAAATAAATTTAATAACCCATCGAAACCTAACAATACGTTCAATAGTCTTTTATTGAGATTTATTTTCTGCGTTTAAGTTTCTGGTTTATTGGAGGCTTAATATTTACATAAAGTTACAGCAGGTAACAGGTTGGGTGACGTAATTACCAGAAATATAATGAATGAGAGCAAACACAATCGGTTTTGTGCGTAGTGTTTGATTACGTAATAAACTAAGATTATTTGCTCCGTATGAAACCTGATTAATACCGTTTGGTTCCCATGACGTATTACTGCTTTATGTTACATACAGTAATTAATCCTCTGTAGAGACTGAGACGGAGTGAACATCAAGTGAAAACAATAAAGTCCTTTAGAGATTTATCATAGTAAATTATTTAACTCAAAGGTAAATTAGTTTATTACGTACTTTCTATTAGTATCTATTTATTCAAAGATGTTTTTTTTTGTATAAATAATAAATAGCAAATATTGTCATAGATTTAACTTGGGGATACGTCAGTGAACAGAGATAACATACAAACTCAATCATGTGGACTTAGTGAAAAGAAAATTAGAGCATAAAAATGTGACTAGGAGATAAGAGTGTAGCTATATCACAGTTGTTAATGACAAAAACGTGTAAAACGTTTAGTCTATACCACTTAGATTGCGTTGGTAGTTATGGCTAAACAAAACCGCTATCTAGTCAGGTTTGTATTTTTACTGCATCGCATCCCATTTATTGTGGCATAAGCTTACAAACTACTGAACTAAAAACCAAACACGTGACCATGAGATTATTTATAAAACTAAGGTCATGCTGTGTTAGTTTATGGCACACGAGGCAACTTACAATAGACACTAAATACGTTTTATCATACAATCCAATCAAAACCAAATATATTATCAAATACCTACATTATTATTTTCCAAGCAGTAAGTGAATGGTGTACTTGAAGTACTGAATGGTTTTGTCTTTATCTTATAAAACATAAAGGATGAAAACCTTATTTTTATTTAAATTTTAACTTTTCAAACCAACATTACATAAACATTCAATTCAGGGTAATCCTAATTACGAATGAGGTAAAGCCAGCGTTGGGAATATACGCTGGGAATATCTTTTAAAATATCGCCAGAGTTGTTAAAATCTCTTAAGAGCCAGTCCTGCAATTATAAAATTTGTCCGTATTGTTTCCCCCAATTATATAACTTGGCTAATAAAGCTTTTAAATGAGTACAAACCATTGAGTGTTGTTTGATCCTCTCTTTTTAATGCACCCCTAGCATATGGTGTAAATCTGTCACAAGAAAACTTGTAAACCACATGAAATTATGCGGCAGGAAGTTGCGTTTAAGGTATGTTCGTAAAATCATATTCCAAAACTTTGTGAAGTCTTGGTTCTTCTTGCATGGATCTAAAACTATCAAGAATAACTTTATTTCAAACATTTACGTAATCTATACATTTTGTAATATTTAATAACAAACAATCTGCTTCGTATCTCGAAGCACTGATAAATGCCCTTTCCAGGGGCGAGACGCGTCTACTGGAAAATACCAGTAAGAAGAGTTTTATTCAAAAATTTCAAAATGTACATTCCAAAAATTGCAAGATTCCGTGCCGAAGTGATGATATAAAATACGGATTGATCAAGCCCAATGTATCCATAGCTTAACCTTACGTTGCATTTAACTCACTTTAAATATAATAGAAAAACAAGTAAATAAACATAAGATCTAAGAGACTTGTCCGTCACTCGTCCCATTGAACAACTTCCTTTTAAAGTGCAAAATGCGTCTGGTGAGAAATACCAGTAACGTGTTGGGGCAAGTAAATAAGTGATTGAAAACTCTTAAGTTATAAATAACTCTTTCAAATAAAAACATGTTCGTGAAATCTCTGACCATTTACAGAATGTAACATATTCTTATACATATTAATACATCTTTCCATCTAATTAGGTGGTGTAACGTTTGTAAGTCACGCTTTCCTAATACATTTTAAACTTGTAAACCATCATAAGGGAGATACAATTTTAGCAAGATGCTACAATCAGAAATACAGCCCTTAAAACTTAGCTAGAAACTCATTCCATATTTTTTCTAGCTTTTGTTAATTTCTATAACTTTCGATGCCTAACCTCACTTGTTTCCACTAATATTTCTGAACTACAATGCTTATTCTTAATTGTAGATATGTTTTAAAATACAACGCTTTTAGTACAACAGTGGAAGCTAATTAAACTGTCATTGAGTGGAGTAGAAAAAACAACCATTCAGCCGGGTTAATTAACAACGGATTAAGCCATTACGAAGGGATGAAACCTGGTAATACGCTTCCACATTCAGTAAGCTCTTGTGCCGTACACTTTGTTAGAATTTTATACCATGTTGTGATGACGTAGCTCGTAGATGCAACGGTGACATTTATTTTGCTCTTTGTTCGAGCTATTAACTCTTGGTATTAAACGAATGAATACGTTTTTATGGCAAAACAATTCGTTTGCATTAAATGCACTTATGTTTTGAAGTACAGAGATTTAAACGCCTCGCTGGGACATAAGTATGGAGGATCACTTTCCTCTGAGATGTGAATTCACTTTGCAGAGTCGCATATAATGAGCTACACCAAGAAATAAAATTAGCTTCCTTCTTGTTTTAATATTTTCGTCGACATTTTAGCCGGTACACGATACTTTTTTGACCAATAACAAACAAAAATTAATAAATAAGGAAAACAACAGAGGCAACTAAAAGTGGGTCAATAATCAAAACGATATTGAAATTTTGTAAATAAATATAAATTGCTAGTCTTTCCTATTCTAATTACAGTTTAAACAAACGATGAAGGATTTATGGAATAAATTGAGGACCAAGGAAGTGCTTAGGGTTGATCTAGTATTAAGAAGACGAGAAACCTTTGCCATGCACTACGGGACAGCGCAGCAATATTAGCTACTGCAATCGTTTCGATACTAGGACAAGCTGTCATAAATAACTTCCAACCTAAACAGGAAAGTCCCACTAACTTTAAGTGAGTAGAGGGATATAATCTAAGGAAGTTAGTAGGTTGCTTCTCTGATTCTCCCTTAAGTTACCCCTACTATGGCAAAACATAATTTTAGTTACCTCTTTAATTTTAAAAATTATACACATAACTTTAATATGTCTCGTGCTATAAGTATAGGTATTACAAGTACCAAGGAATTTTATCTATACAGGCCATCAAATTTTCTGTGCTGAACTAATGACCTATTCTTTGTACATACGTTAATTCGAGTTCCTAGTCGTTTCTTCCACAAATTGAAAAAGAGAATATTTCATATTTATTAAGGAAACACGTCTTTGTCTTATAAATGGTTTCCAATTTATTTTTAAAAAAGTTTTCAAATCCTTCTATTAGTTCCCACTCTCTCTAAATATATTTGCTTACACATAAATTTTCAATCGTTAATAAAATACTTCTTATGCTTTCACACTTCTTTCAAATTTGAGTGAATGATACTTGATGATGATATATTTTTTTCAAATAACATTTCAATAATTAAATTTTAGTTTTGTGTGGGAGAAAAACTCTACACATAAGGGGCAAGATATGCATTATAGCTTCTCCGTCCCATTTGGCTTGAAATTAGTGATAACATATGATTTCATAAAACAGCTGATCATATGTCATACGTTAAGTAGTAGAGCAGCCGTTTTAATCCATAGCCTATAGTACTTTTTTATATGAATTGTAATAACTTATTAAAAAATAACTAAAATAAAATTTGTCATTTTTATTAAATTGATATTAATCTGTTTCTATTTTAAAGAGCCTACTACATCTTGTATCCAACTGAAGCTTGGGAGAATGTGTTGTATGTAAACATTTAATGGTGTTACATATTATCAACTCTTTAAAACTATTACACAATTACTTAGGGCAAATTTACCAATATTGAGTGAACGTTATCTTTTTTTGATAATTCTGATAAGCCTCAGGGTCATGCATAACAATTGCTTTTGTCACTGATGCAACACTATGGGTAATGCTTGGCTTTATTGGAGTTACTGTTTTAGCATTTATTTTCTTAACCTTTTTAATGAAGAATATATTTTTTTATTGAATTCTGCAATAGGCTCTTTGTAAATAGTTTTATATGCAATGTTAGAAACGTAAGCGTACATGTTATTATTGTATCATGGTACGCGCACGCTACAGACTGATAGCCAGCGAAAACATTATCCATTTTTAATTTAAGTAAAAATGTTATTAGAATCTTTATCGTTTTTAACTATAATGAATGGTTGCCCAGTCCTAGTCATTATTGGTGTCCATGTATTTACGTCATTCAATTGCGACTAACTTAGGGATTTAATTGCCACTAATTGCGTTTTAATTTGGATTTCATATATTTTCTTTATATTAGGAAACTACTTACTTAAAAAAACTGTAGAAATATAAATAATTATAATTCTTTAAATGGCAAATCAAGAAGACATTTCAATTTATTTTAGTATTTGTAAACGTTTGTGGGTATTTTGTTAGAAATGTTGTCGAACTGAAACTAAGATAAATTTTCTTTTAAAGATAAAATACCTACTTTCACAGATACGCAGGTAATTTGATGTCCTTCGCATCCTTTAAATCTTACGTAACTAAAGAGATATATGATTCTTAGATCCTTGGGTGTTACATTATTTGGCACTCGTCTGGCGCGAATATTTAAATACTGATATTCGTTTTTAGTAGTATTGAATATACTTAAAAACAATCTTTACATTTTAAAGAAATAAATATATTTGAAAGTAAAACATGGTTAATAAGTAGCACTGTAAATAACATAATAATAAGGGTACTAGATTTAAAATAACAAGTTTTGTAATGAAAAGAAATTAGATTGCTTTCAAATTTGCCAAAGGTTTTAATGTTTCTATATTGCAATAGAGAGACGCTGTAAATTTTACATGAGATAAAATTACAAATATATATATTTGTTCCATTCTAGAGCATATTTGTTATCTTTAACTATTTTACAAACTCTTCTTGATATTGTTATACGCAATTAAGGTTAAACCATATGGACGAAATTTAATATCGACAGTCCACTGATATGAGCTGGATAAATAACGTAAATTTAGAACACATGAGTTAATAAGGTAGGTTCACAGTCATGTCCAGGCTTTAACCTAGGTGTTATAACACCGATAGTGAAGTTTGCGGATTACGGCATTTTAATGAATCAATTCAAAGTCAAATTAATTATGTTTAAAGTTCTAAGTATGTTTTAATCTCTCATGAAAATATTCAAAATTGCATTATGTGAATGAATAAATAAATAAATAATTATATATATATATATATATATATATATATATATATATATATATAAATAATACATACATATATATATATATATATATATATATATATATATATATATAAAATACATTTTCTTGTTTAATAATTTGAAACAACAGAGGTTATTCAAATACAAGAATATTTATTAATTTATATCCAAAGCTTTTCGTTGGTAAACATTACCAACATCATCAGGAATGAAAATTACAATATAATTTTTTAATTTATATATTATATATATATATAGTAATAAGATTTGGGTATGATCTCGGAGGTATCTTACGAAATAAAGTAATCAGCTGTATCCTTCTCCCGTTTATACTATAGGATTCGCTTGGTATCTACATATCTAGTTGCAGAAGTACATTGCTAAGCAAACACCTGCTTAATTCCTCTTATCCTCTGGTGTTAAAACCCTCTTAGATTCCTGTGCTCTTAGATGGTCTTAGATGGTGGTCAGCTCCACCATTGTTCGGAGCCCACTCATAGCCCACTCAGATAGACCATATTTCATTGCATTTTAGTTTCACTTTACCCTGGTTAACAAACCACTTCTCGAGCGACTTTGATTGTAACACCTGAAGAGGATAAGGGCCAGAAATTCATTCCCTCGGCTGTGCTGTGCCGTCTTAATAAAGCAATCCAAACGAGACACTTGTTCCTAAGAAATATTTTCGTATAAGGTTTATTACGAGGCCTTAAATGGTTTTATTTTATTATGTTGACAGTATTTTAAACTACAGTTGTTCCCAACTATAAAACTTATATATAGACTATGTATTCTAGTTCAGAGAGAAAAAAATTGTAAACATATTTTTCTCTGATATAATAAAAATATATGTAATGTACTTACAACATGATGTGGCTTTTTATAACCACTTATGTAAAAGGGTAAATGTTACTAAATAAGGAAAGTAATGTTAAGGGTAGCTTTTTGACTCACTTCTCTCCTCTACCCTTGGTAGCTGGCCTACTTGGGGTCAAGTACAGTGAAATGCGACTAAATTTTAAATGCAATATTTATAGGTTGAATTTAAAATTAGTAAATAACTTACTTTACAATAGACACAATTTTTATAAGAACTAAAGACGCGTAATAAACTAATTTACTTTTCTAATAATTATTTTAGTCTAATTAATTTCTAAGGAACTTTTATGTTTTCACTTGATGTCTTCTCCATCGCAGCCTCGACAGGGGATTAATTACTCTAAATAACATAAAACAATAACACATGAGGTAAGCCGAAAGGAGAAGGCAATAATCCCAGTTTATTACGTAATCAAACACTACGCACAAAACTGATTGTGTTTGCTCTCATTAATTTTATGTGTGATATTTACTTCAACCCCCGTGTTACCTGCTGTAATTTAAAGTAATTATTAGGGCTCCAATAAAGCTTCGACTACTAAACAGAAAATTACCTTGAATAACAGACGTTTAGAATAATTATTACGTTAAAATTCATTTTGAGGGTTAATTTGATAAATACAATTTTAATATAATCACGTGACAATATTTATTAAATAAAATATAAAATAAGAGTATTTATCAAGTAAAGAGTCCAACCGAATCTAGTAAAATTGTAACAAAATGAAGTAAAAAAGAGCAATTTTAATTGCTTGCATACATTTTTAAAATTTTAAAGATATTGTGAGTTATATATATATATATATATATATATATAAATTTTATACTTAAACAATTAATTACAAAATAATAAAAACAAATCCATGCTCTAGTTTTGACGCAAGGAACAATAAATGATTTTTTGTTTAATTTTTTCTGATAAAAAACATATATATGTAAGGTTATTAGTAAATATTGTTTGTTAACAACGTATTTTCCTCATCAAACACACTTACAAACATTTTACAAATTGAAATTATTAATATACTTATTTTCTTTTCTGTTAGGAATATTTATATAGTATATTTGAGTACAGTTTTTGCATTCCCTAATGTTACAATATTCTCCTGTGTTGTCAAGTTTCGGAGTTTGAACTTTGAGTTTGAGCGAACAGTCTGAAATGAGTTTTGAAAATGGAATCATTCAGAAACGCGTCAACAGGGAAGAATATTGTACCGTTGTGAAATTCAGAAAACTGTGCTTCAATAAATATTTTACAAATTATTCCTCTAATTGAAAAGTAGATCATTTAGTTGCATCTAAATAAAACCAGTCAGAACTCTCTACATCCCTCACGTGTGTTACAATATCTGATATTCGGAAAACAATATTTTGTATAATGCTCTAGAAAGTTTTTTCGAATTACGTTTAAAATTTATTTAACATTATGGAATAGTAAAATGTTATTTTATGTAAAACAATAATACAGGCAGGTAGTTAGTTTTAGGAAGTGAATTATAATATATTCCATCATACAGATCGTTTGTAAACTTATGTTTTCAATAGCAGCTCAAGTTAGGAGATTCCTACAACTGGGGATTTAAATGCTACAAAATAAAACATAGCGTCTTCCATGTTATAAGAGATTTACTACGGATTATTCAGTTAATAATTCTTGAGACAAATTAGTGTAAAGCAAGCACAGTTCATAGCTTTAGGATCCGACCATAACTTTACTCTAAACAAAGTTAAAATTTCAGAGCCTAGTTTGTCGCTTTTGTCTCATGAATGAAAGCGACGGAGATGTTTTATATTTACATAATTCCAAACATCTGTTTGCCAACTTACGCCTTTCCGGAGGCAAAAACTTCTGTGTTTGATTATAAAAGCGTTGGAAACATATTATTTTGACAGAAATAAGAAACCATATTTTGAATATTAAAACACAATTAATCACCTAAACATATAGTATAAGCCAGTGACATGTTTATTATTGACCATATTTACAGGAAAAAGAATTATTATGATTTTATCCAAGGACATCCTAAATGCATATGTTCACCTTTTTCACCTTATTTGGATGATTGTAAAAAATCCTTGCTCATTTATTGTTTCTATTAGAGGTAGGTCTATTATTAGCCACCATTTGTTCACCAGAAGCAAATCCTCCTCCAATAAATTCCTTTAGAGGAAGACGATAAAACGTAATTACGTATGAAATGTTATGCTGTGTTTCTAAACAAAAAGCTATTATTGGTAGAGAGAGTTTTGAAACCGATCGTGGATTATTCATACGAGCAAGGCAGAGAGCTCTTATCTTTGTATACAATTTTATAAAATATTTGTTTCCTAAGTAGAATCGAGATTCTCTTCAGTAAGCGAGTAAGAGTGGATATACAATGTCATACGAAGGAAATGAGTCCTTTTTAAGAATGGGGAGTGATTATGTAAGCAAAGTTCTCTGGGCCTATTGTAACCACAGTGACGTGTTTACAATTGAAATCTATAAATTATCTTTCTTTTTACTTCCCACCTAAAATACCTAATGCTGTTTAAATTATCATATTCCCTTTCCCCTGTATCTTTGTGGAGAGTGGTAACGTTGGGGATTATTATTATCCATTGGGGATTATTAGTCTACTATACGACCTCCAATAAGTTCCTGTACACAAAGTAGCTAAAATGAAATTTTACATGCAACGGTTTGCTGTGTCTCTTAGAAAAAAGGTTTTGTTGGTAGAGAAAGCTTTGGTTTGGATAGTGGATTAATTATTGGACTAAGGAAGGGTTTCGTTGACAAAATGTTAGTCAATATTGGTTCCTATCTGTGAGAGTGTAAGTGTGGATAGATAATATCACTGGAAGTGAATTTGTCTTCCTTTAGAATGAGGAATTACTATGTAAGCAAAATACTTTGGCCCTTTGAAACCATAGTGAAGTGTTTACTATTGAATCTTATTTATTGCCTTCTTTTCATTACAAACCTAATGGCGTGTAAACTATCATATTCCCTTTCCGCTGTTTCTCTGTGGAGAGTGGGTACACTGAGCCCTGTTTATGTAAAACCAGATCATAAATTGCAATTAGAAGCTGAGAGTTAAACATACGTAAGCCTTGATAAGAGAGTTAGGGAGTGTAAACACGAGGGGACAAACGTGATGGGTTCATACAGAGCTGACGTAGGTTAGGGTAAGACGAGATAAGGCCAAGAGTGAAACCCACTAAGTTTTTTATCGCATTTGCCAAGTTTTTTATTTTCCTTAAATTGCCACAGAGATGTTTGGAATAAGGAGCAAAGTCAGTCCCCTCTAGGATTATTTTTTTAGGGTTTAAATGTTTTATATTTGAATTTTTATATGCAGAAGTCTGTATACACCAATTTACTATACCAGTGAAAATATTGATATGGTGTAGTAATGTTTAGCCCTTCTCATGATATTTTATATTATTTTCTTAATGTTTCATTCATGCGAACAGCGTTGATTATTGAGCTCTATGGGGGGGTGGGTTCATTATTCGCGCTTGATTAATGACAAATTTAGCCTAAAGCCTACATTCAATGGTTCTATTAGTAAACGTTACGAAATCGTAAAAATATATTGGAACCATATTTACGTGTTTACTGTTGTATCCTATTTATTTCATTTCCCTGACTGCATTTATGTAAAACCATATCATAAATTGCAATGAGAGGCTGAGAGTTGAAGAAACGTCTGCTTTGAGATGGTGTAAGCTTGCCTGGACAAACGTGATAATTTCTTACAGAGTTGATGCACAACACTTAAAAGCCCTATGAGAATAATAAGTATCATAGTTCCCTGAAGAGGGTGCGGACTAGCTGCATCTACTAGGAGGGGTATATCAGGTCTGGTGGTACCCCAGTCTAACATTACACAACATTCCCTTCCACAACACAACGTTATTACTTCAACAATAATTAATAACAGTAATATAACTGGTATATATATATATATATATATATATATATATATATATATAAATCAGAGATATTTATTTTCCTGAAGATTCTGGTAGGCCTACTGTTTTATCGGCGAAAAACAGTTTTAAACTTATTAACTCTATTACAAGAAAACATATCACCATATTTAATATATTAATATATATATATATATATATATATATATATATATATATATATATATATATATATATATATATATATACCCACACATATATATTACACTTTACTTGCTAATGTATTTGTTATTATGTAATATGTACATACATACATGAATACTTAATAAAAAGTAATCAAATTATTTTGTTTCTTTGTAGACCTAAGTAGGAAATTGATTTTAAAATTGTGTTTATACTACTTGTTAGTAATTACTATTTACATAACTTAGTTTAGCTTTTGGTGTTGTTCGTTGGTAATGGGGAGTGATATCCTCATTTGGTTTTACCAAGGTAAAATAAAGCTGGTTGTACTTAATATGACGTCTCTGTGACTCCTGTTCCTGACGAGGTCTTTAGAGCATCTACATTGTGGTTACTTATACCATATACTTGCCCGTCTAAAGGATTTATTTGCGTGGTTGTTATATCTTTATGTTCTTTCCTTCTTGATTTCAGAAGGTAAGCGGTTTTAGAGAATGGAGATAAATGTCTTAATTTTATACAATTTCCGTGATTGGAACATTATGTAACTCCTGTGAAATTAACCAGGACAACTTCGCTATGTGTTTTCCTACGAGCTTTGTTTTAGCCGCTCGGACCCTGGACTGCCTATTTCAGTTATACGGTCAATATGTGTTTAAATACAGATTTTATCCCACCTTACCCGCATGGCAATCCGTTCGGGAAATTCCTAATGCTTTATTCTAAAAAGAAAATACTTTATAAATAAACAGCTACTAGTTGTTAATATTAAATAATTGCCTTTTTTGTTTTACATTATATTACTTCAGTTTTATCTTATCATTTATTTAAATTATTTTTTAAATTGTAAAAAATTGTATATGTTTTTCATATAAATCTATCTTTATACTGTTCTATATTTATATTACTTTCTCTTTGCTATCGTTCTGATGCTGTAGTTTTTATCGATTCAATCATTCCTATGTTTTTATTTCACATCAAAATATGCAAAGAACAATTCCAATACTGGGTTAAAAATATCGATTTAATCTTTTTACAACACTATCAAACAGTGAAATAAAATTAAATATGTATTTTCAGGAAACCATTGTGTCCATTTTAATTCTGTATGTCTAAGAGAATGCATGGTATAAATCTCTTTCATATATTTGTAATAAAAAATAGGTTAAACTGAAAAAGTAACATACTATAAAAACTCATATTTAATTTACTATTTACCGTATTTAAAATATTATTGCAGAATATAGTAAGGAGAAATCTATTTACTCACAGAAGTTTTAGGCCTAATCTAGGATGAAAAATGGCAATGAAGAACGTTTAAATGAACAATAGCGCAAATTTATAGGTTGGCGAAATGATTATCGTGCGCATTTAAGCGAAATACTAACAAAATTAAGTACAATAAAAAAGATACATTATAGTTTTGTAGGACAATTGAATAGCTATAGACATTATTTTGCAAATGTCCTTGTAGGGATAGATTTGGACAAGGGAGACAAATGAGCAAGAAGAGTGGAAATGAGGAAGTTGATCGAGAAAAATATAAGGATGGGAAACGGATAAAACCTTTGAACAAAATTAGAATTGGAAGTGTTATAGAAGGTTTTGTGAGAAGCGACGTCCTTACATTTGGGGAAAAGCAGATATACTAGTATTTTACTCTAGTAAACGGTAAAACTCAACCCTCCCATTACAAAATCCTAATTGACGAGTCACATGCTTCAGCAACTACGCTGCCATCATTAGTACCAAACAAGTACTAGGTAAAGATCATACCGTTCAAGTTTGATGACATTAAAAACAGGTTTGTCAAAAGGGTTAGGTGTTAGTATATTGAATTCACAGGCTACTGCAATATATAGACCTCACAAGCCGAACTCTAAACCAAATTATCGATATATTTTACTTATGTTAATTACAAGTACCACAGTAAAAACATAGGTTATGGTTACGGAAGAGAAAACATATTTAACAAATGTAGTTAAAAGATTTTTCAATAGATTATATGTAATGTAGTTAATATTGAAGGAATGATTTATCAAGATTTAAAATCTTTAAAATACATTTTTATATGATTCATTTTGTGTAGTAGTGTTATTATACGAGATTATATCTCTAAATCTACAGTGTGATTGTTTATAGTTTACTCATGAGTAGGTGGTTTACAAAATGTAAATAATTAATAAAACATGAACACTTCAACAACCAGAACATTTACCATTGAGTTTCGCACACTGTCAATACTAAAGCCACACTGTTTTTGGCGATAACAATATATTGAGCTGATGAATTATTTCACCTTCTATACATATCTAGCTACAAAAACCATAAGTAAAAACTATACATAAGCAACACACTCTCTCCCTGACCCACTCACACACAGAGACACACTCACTCACACACACATACACACACACACACACACACACACACACACGCACGCACACGCACAGACACATTCACACATACTCACACACGTGCGCGCGCACACACACACACACAAACGCGAGCGCGTGGGCGAAATATAGATTTCTTTTATTAAGTTGGACATTTTGTATATATTTTAAAACTATAGTCTTCCTAATATTAATACGACGTTATATTATTACATTTATTATTAATGTAGGTTTTAGTCTTGAGGGCTATGAGCGTTGATCTGCATGGTCGATAAGTTGACAATAATTAAATAATTTGAATTGTGATATTGGCTCTTATCTCATCAGAATAGTTTAACATTTTTGGAATAGAGACGGTAGATTCCTAATTTTTTCCTAATAACGACATTAACTTGCCGGTTTTTATATATAAAACAATTACTGCCGTAGCTTGAGACACAAGTGTTTTCAACAGACTTATATGATTCGATGCAGAGACGTAACAAATGTAACTGTGATTATAAAGTATGCCGTATCTCTAAAGTTACGTAAATTATTTTAAGTATTTGGAAATATCAAATTTGATGTTGAAAATAAATTAAAAACTAGAATTTACTTTATACCAAATTTGTTACAAGTGTAAAGATAGGTTCATACTTTTGACATAAGTTTCGCTTAAGTGGAGACATTTCTGATTAAAATATTATATTTTGTTCGCAACCTTTATTTAAAACTAATATACATCCCACAAAACATCAAGATCAGAACAGATTCTCCTAGTTATAAGTAATAATTGTAGGTACAATCTTTAATTAAAGGTTTGCCTCTGTATAATGTTCACTCTTGTCGAACTCCTGAGGCGTGCAAAATGTAAGGAATATGCGATGCGATTTCTAAAGGTGCTGCTGTACAAATAGCTTCGGGTGGCTTACTCAACAAGTACACAGCGACTCGGAGTTACACCTAACACGGTCTCAAACAGTGGATAGCGCTCAATTCTAACAGAAGGAAATATAGTCCACTAGAAATTTTGTTTTAATTAAGTTATTTTTGTCCTAAATCTACCAATTAAATCATTTTTTTATATATTAATTCTCCATGAATTTGAATCTATAATTTTGTTCATTTGGGCTATTTAACTTGAACGTGTGACTTTCTACATGCGTGATTACTTGCTGATTGACTTATACAAATACAACACTAATATATGTAGTCAACGTGAAAATTACCTCAGGACAATGGCATAAGAGAATAATTTTAAAAAAATATGTTTTGCATTTCCTATAAAAAAACGTTTGTTGTCAAACTACTTAATTGTTTTCGCTTTACATAACCTCATGTTTTATAAAAAATATTATTTAATATTTTATTACAAACAAACGCTCTTAGTATTATGATAACAACTAGATATTCCTAATATTCTAATGCACATTAAACTATTCTATTTCTTGGCAAATACTTGTTTTGCCTCACCAACAATTTTTCTCTTGAAATTACTCTCTTCAATAGTTTGTCTTCGAAATAAGGCAACAATAAACGATTGACAAGAAATCATAATATATGTTTATATCCCATAAGTATATCCATATGTAGCCTATAACAAACAGAAATATATCATGTAACATATGTGATTGTAACCTGTAAATCTTATTACCTTTACAACAACGGGAAGGAAAAATCTCTCTCCAGCGCAACCTTGCGGTCGCAGGTGTAATTTGTGGTTGACACACATTTAAAGACGTTTTTCATGTTACAGGGCAGTTCATTTCAATATGTAAAATTATTGGTATATTATTCTTGCCAACTTGACAGCTACCAATTAACCCATATCGTCAACGTTATCACCATTTTCTTTACTTGCTCCCCTCATAGATATCACATAGCTATTTATACCACAAGAAAAAAATAGTTAGAGTTACTAGGTAGGCTATGAAAGAGAAAACAACTTTTATAGCTACATGTACAGATAAATTGAATTGAGAAAAACATTATGTTTATGTAGTTACAGCTACCTAAATGTTTCTTATCAGTCGTGCGTAAGTATATTTTTATTTCAAATATTGAAATAAAAACAAAAATCTATTTGTTTCGTTTTATTGCATAACATCTTATATTACCGCTTAATTCCCTTTGATGTGACTCAGCGTACCCTGGTGTAAGTTATACTGACGCGAAATTGTACGTTTAACTCCATGCAATACGTTTTTGTAGGCGTTGCTAAAAAGATTAATTTAATTTTTTCAGAATAATTGCAAGTGGAGGAATATAGTGACATAATATTTTTGGAGTAATATCAGTTGGTTGGAAGATATTATTTTTAACATAAAAAGAAGAAATAAGTAATACAATGTGATTTGAATTTTAAGCAATACATTTAAAAACATAAGCTTCATATGCATATATCACTTATATACAAAAATATTCTGAAAAATATATACGACTCAGTCCGGCCAAGTTTATGGGCCATGCAGAAATGATATAAGATTCCAGACCCCTACAAACGCCATCGCAGTAGCGGGAACGCTGACAAAGGAATATTTAGAATAGCCTTGCGATATTACAACAAAGTTTATATATTGCAATACACAGACGGTTCGTCTCGGGGCATCAGGTAAATGGAGCGATTGACGAGATGGTTAAAGTACGATTAGAAACACATAGTATCAAGAGCTCTGTACTAAGATATATTACATTTAATAGATCGGAAAAAATCTAAAAATAACACAAACATAATCAAAACTTACTTAGGTACGCCTAGTTTGTAAGTTATTCTGTTCTAGAATGTAATTTTGTTATAGGACCTTCTGATGATGGTGACACGGTAACCGAAATGGACAGAAGGGTTTAGTCTTAAATAACTTGAAATATTAGTTATTTTTAATTAGTTTTTAGGTAATATTTTTTGTGATATTGGAGTTTTGACCAATTATTTTATTGTACCTTTAGAACTTAGTTTGCTTATTTAGTTTCATATAAATAATATGAAGATCTGAACAGGTTATTTGAACTATTGTTAAAAAAACAAATTATTTAAACTTTAAAAAAAGTCAATTCCTACTTAAATGAAGGAGTTAAAACTATTTAAGTTTCCTTTTTATAAATACAATTATTATTATTTTATATATACAGACGTTAAAATAATAATATAAAGTGGCAAAATAGGAAGTGAAATTCCATGCAATTTTCTCTCTATCTATGGCTTTAGAGTATTATTTTTGTTTGTTACTATTTATACGCTTTATTTTTTTCGTCGCTTGAATTGTGTTGTATTTTCTTTTCTGTTTTCTTTTCTCATTGTGCGTTTATAGATCATGTTTCGATACCGTTAAGCCAGTTCGTTTGTTTATTTTATTATTTTCATTCACTTTGGAATTAATGCATTATTTATGAAATTATGTTGTAACCATTTTATCAGTTTAAGGTTTCAACTAGAACCCGAAGGGGGCAAAAGAACTTTATACGTAAAGTTAGCATCTGAAGAGGTTATCAGTACTTTTTTAAAAAATCAATATCTATTAGCTATTGCTTTTTGTCATTGTAATGGAAAATTGAAAAGTAACATTTCCCGAGGCTTAGTCTTTAAATTGTTGTTTATAACCAAGTATTTTAAAAATTCAATATTCAAGCTTAATATTTTATGTCATATCCTAGATATAAGGAGAGAAATAAAATACTACATCATTTCTCAGCAAAAAACCGCTTGTCTCACCAGAGTAACCAGGATATACCGCAGCAGAAATAAAAGTAACCTTGAGATAGTTTTCCCGAATCTTACCGCTTCAATGGCTACTAGTAGATTCGTGTAAACTATGACAGTGCACAAAATAGTTTCTAACCTCTACACCCAATAGGATATAACGGAAGAGCCGTAAAAAATACATAAATTATATTTCTATATAAATATACATAGTTCTATATAAATTATTATTTATTTTAACAATGCCGTCGATTAGTCTATTCAACTTATTTTTCGAGACGAAGCGTCTATTGTCTGATGAACGTTCAGATATTTAAATATATCGCAATATACAAAGTAATGTCACAAAACTGTTCTAAATATTCCTCTGTCTGCATTCCCGCTACTGCGATGACGTTTGTAGTGCTTTTGGCGTTTTTACATCATTTCTGCACTTCCCATAAAAGTAGCCGGACTGTGTCTTGTTGGGTGTTTTGCAGAGCATTCTTCAAATTATTACATAAATAAAAATACGGGTTTTCATCTATTCGAAAGTATTTATTTTATTAATGCAATGTTCCGGCTACTAGTCCTTTGCCCTCATCAACCCTATTGCTATAAAAAACAAAGTTTTTCTTTAACCAGTACTAAGTTAGTAGAGCTATAGTCAAAAAGAAGTCGGATGTTTGAGGTATTGCATCCACACATCACACAACATTGTTTTTTATAGCACAACAAACTTGATAAGGGGCAACAAACCAGATACCGAATTATTAAATGAAATATCTTTGACCCGATTAAACAAAGTATTCATATTTATTAATTATTTAATTCCAGTGCTTAAATATTCATAAATTTTTAATATATGTTTCTAGTAAATTTTATTTCTTACGATTTAATTAATTTTTTGAAAAGAAATATTGTAACACAGGGAACGAAATAAAAGGTATATTTTTTAACATAAGAAACCAATTGTCTTGTTAATGCTTCTTTTCATGTTTAAATATTAAACGTATTGGAAACCAGCTGCGAAGGTTTTCTATTACGTCCTTTCTCCATCTCCAAATCCCTAGGATGAAATATGGAAAACTTATTACGTTTGTATTCATGATTTTCTAAATCACAATAGGAAAATTTAAGTATAACTTTTATTTACTTGTTGATAACTTTGATGAAATTATCTGTTTGTTTTTAAATAACATTTTATCAAAATCAAGTGAGTATCTGTGACGATTGTTTCTCTTAGAAATATAGTAACTTTGGGACATGATATATATGCTGCACCAAAGCTAGATAGCCGAATGTTGAATGTAGGTCCACATTAGTACATTGTAGCCCTAAACCCTGCTGAGAGAGTAAAGTGTAAAGGTCTGCATAATGTAGGTATTATGTCGTCTCGAGTTGCAACCGGAATAGGGGGGGAGGGCGCAAATTGTAGCAGACTTGACATGAATGTAATTACCTGTGTTGTTTGGCAGCAACTATATCCTGATTAGCCTCGTGAAGCATTATTTATTTATCTTTCCTTTGTCACCTTAAAGAAACCCTTCATATACAACCCTTCTCGCTGACTGTTGGGTATTGTAATCATACAAGGAAATCGTTTGAAAACTATAAAGTTTTTATTTGTAACTAAAAACATTACATATTACTTCTAAAGTTAATAAGCTATTTTTCAATTCCTACTATTAGTTCACACACTCCTTATACCTTCTATACATTTTCAATAGTTAATAAAATACTTTATATTCAACCACTCAAGTTAAAATATATTTATTTACCTTGTAGTGGGTGACATTGGATCTTAATACAGTTTTTTTCGAACAGTAAATAAAATTAAATTTAATTAATCATTTTCTGTTTCCCAAAACTTTTCAGTAAAAGGGCAGGTTATGCAATATGGTTACTTCGTCTCATTTAGTTTGAAATAAGATATAATATATGATTTTATTAAACAGCTGATTTTTGTAATAGGGTATGTGGTAGAACAACATTAATAATATTATATGTATATAAATTTGTATAATAATTGTAGTTATTTAATAACCGATAACTAAAATACGCTTTACCATTGTTGACATAAATAGGACTTGACTTTAAAAATAAATTGTTGGTATTATTTGTGTCAGTAAGTTTATTGCACGTAATACATTCTACATTTTGAAACCAACTAAGCTAACAAACACTATAACACCAAACTCATAGTAAAGCATTTGTACAGATTAATCCATAGGTCCACAAAACAGTGATAATTGGTAGTACCCACAATCCATAAAACCTGTCATTATATGTATTAGTATATATATATATATATATATATATATATATATATATATATATATATATATGTGTGTGTGTGTGTGTGTGTGTGTGTGAGAGAGAGAGAGAGAGTGTATATATATATATATATATATATATATATGTGTGTGTGTGTGTGTGTGTGTGTGTGTGTGTGTGTGTGTGTGTGTGTGTGTGTGTGTGTGTGTGTGTGTGTGTGTGTGTGTGTGTGTGTGTGTGTGTGTGTGTGTGTGTGTGTGTGTGTGTGTGTGTGTGTGTGTGTGTGTGTGTGTGTGTGTGTGTGTGTGTGTGTGTGTGTGTGTGTGTGTGTGTGTGTGTGTGTGTGTG
This sequence comes from Prosapia bicincta, assembly GCA_036971475.1. Taxonomy (NCBI): domain Eukaryota; kingdom Metazoa; phylum Arthropoda; class Insecta; order Hemiptera; family Cercopidae; genus Prosapia; species Prosapia bicincta. The sequence continues at coordinate 56,866,147 of JBAIZL010000009.1, read as the reverse complement.
TGTGTGTGTGTGTGTGTGTGTGTGTGTGTGAGTGTGTGTGTGTGTGTGTGTGTGTGTGTGTGTGTGTGTGTGTGTGTAATCAAACATTTTATAACCTTTGAGTAAGAATTGACGTTTAGTTATGAAAGGCCTACTTTAAAAATCAGAGGTTAGAATCGGAACTAATTTCATTGTTGGAATGTGTTTACGTTAAAAATATATTTTAAAATAAAATTGTTATGCAAATATGCGAATCTTTGCTAAAAGAGATGAATACGAGATAAGATTTGCAAAAGTAACTTCATATGTATATTTGAAGTTTAATATAAAATGATCCAGATATTGGGAAAACAGAAAAAATATTTAATTATTTAAATTGGAAATATAAAAGTAACAACAAAAGAACTAATTATAACATTTTATTTATATTACAATGAAATAACTGACAAATAATTAATTATTTAATTTAATAAAATAGAAATAATTTCAATTCAATTATAAATATTTAATAAAGAAGATATACTAATTTTTTTCTCATATTTTGTAGTGGGATCTTTGACTTTGTTTGAGAAACAAAATTGAAAGCCATATTGATGCAAAATATTAGAGCTAGAACTGATGTAGCAAAAAACTATATTGCAGTTTTGGATAATCTTTAGTTATCTAAACAGCGCTTTAAAACTGAGGTTTTTCTGATTGAGATACTGAAAAATCCTGTACGTATGACTACCATCTGGGATAACACCTTCTGGGTTTGTTCAACTAACTTCAAATCGGATACGTCTTTGCTCACGTATCCCATGGGATACAACTTTCCTTAAAGGTTTCAAGAGTTATTCTAGCAAACCAAGAAAAATACCTCTTTTTCAATTCTTTCCATTATTTCACACTCTCCATACCTTAGTTTATATATATTTTTTAAATTTTCACTCCTTAATAACATACATTTAATCATGCATTTAAGATCAAATACTTTAAACTTTTAGTGGATGCAGTTTAAACCTTGATGTAATGCAGGTTTTTCAAAATATTATTTCATTATTTAAACGAATTTATTAATTCATTATTATTATGATATCGAATTAGTTTTTGTTTTTTATTGGAGAACAATATTTCACAAAAGGGTCAATTTATGCACAAAAGTACGCAATCATATTTGCCTTAAAATAAGTTTATCATAAATAAATAAAACCTTTATACCACAAATGACTTTTGTCTTTATTTAAAAACTTATGTACATTTCGGTTGCGTAGCAAACATCCTCAGAGATAATTTAAAATAAAATACATTGAAACGACGTTTCCATCATATATACACACCGGTAACTACTTCGATACGTCCCTTTACAATTCCAACCAATCACGTTGCAGTAAAGTCCCTCCATTTCAACTAGGTCTGGTCTCTAACTTTCGAGGTGAAGATTTAGCGTTACACATATTTTCAATTCTAAACAAAATTCAATTATACATATACAGTATTTTACTTTTACAAAACTACAACTATCTTCTAATTAGTGAATATAATTGAGAGATCGGGATAGACCCTTTATCCCTATTTAATACACTATTTTCGTCATACCTATGTATATACAAACTTTCAAAACTAGACCTTTTGATTTAACATTTTTCACTAATTTAAGATGATTTATTTCTAAAGAATGGTAGGTGTTTAGGATGTGTTCTGCAATATTGATTTGTCAGGTCTTTGATATTTTGTATGTCTAATATGCTCTTTAAACCTAGTTATTAATTTTCTTTTTGTTTGGCCTATATAAATTATATTACAAAAAAAACTTACTTTATAAATTCCAGATTTATCTAACATCTTTATTTTATCTTTTGGATTAACTAGTAATTTTTTTAGGCTATTTATGCTTTTGTAAGCTACTTTTAAATTTACATCTTAAAAAACCTTTTCTAAACCCTTTGTTAAATCCTTATCGAATGGTAAGTTTATGTATTTATTTTTAATATTTTATTCTGATATTAAGACAGGGGAATTGTTTCTAGACCTATTTAAATTTTGTTTTCTATTATTGTAGATAAATATTATTGTTATACAAATATATTGCGTATTATTTTAGGATCATATCCATTAAATTTCGCAATTTCTTTTATGGAAATGGAAATACAAATAAAGGGTAAAATTTTTTTTTCCTAATAATAATGAAAAATGTGTGGAAGAGTTAATAGGAAATATTGAAAGTGGAATTAGAGGTTTAAATGAAACAGATAAAAATTACGTCATGAGTCCTTGTAATTGAGGATAGCTGACAATTTAAAACTAAAGAAGAATGCCGCAAAAAATAATCAAAATTTGGAAATCACAAAATTTTTAAGATCTCAAAATTGTTATTTTTAAAAGCAGACAAAATAAATACAATTGCAATTTTAAATAAAGAAGATTATGTTAATAGAGTTGATAATTTTTTTAAAGAAATGTTTTTTATAAAATTAGGAAAAAATCCATTAAACAAATATGTAAAAGAAACGGCAAATATTATTAATAGTTGCAAATCAGTTATTTCAAAAAATGAAATTTATAAATTTAATGTTTCAAACGCAGTTCTACCTAGATTATATTGCCTCCCAAAGATAAATAAAGAAAGTAATTTGGTGAGACCGATTGTATCGGGGGTCCACTCACCAACTTATCTTTTGTCAAAATTATTAAATAAAGTTTTTGGTAATTTTAAATTTATTATAGAATCCATCTCAATAAAAAAAAACATAGGAGAGTTTATAACAAAATTTAAAAAAATTATGAATTAACAGATGACGAAATTCTTGTATCATTTGACGATAGTTCACTATTTCCAAGTATACCAATTGCTGAAAAATTATTTTTATTAAAAGAATTTTTAATTGAGAATAAATTAGAGAATAATGAAGTTAACCAATATGCGAAATTAACTCACCGTTGTATGACAATTATTTTGGTATATAACAAAAAAACGATGGTACAGCTATGGTGAATAGTTTATCACCTTTTATAGCCGAACGTTTAATGAAAAATTTTGAAAATTAATTAATAAATAAACTTTCGTATTTTCCCAGAGTATGGATTAAATATGTTGATGATGTTTTGCCAATTTTTAATATTTAAGAATGCATCTTTAAAAATGTCTTAGCAATTATTACCAATCAAAATCAAAATATAAAATTTATTTATGAAATAGAAATTATTAAATGTTTACAGATTCTTAATGTTTTATGTAATAGAAATATTAATAAAATTGAATTTCATATATATAGAAAAAATACAAGTTATGATAGATATATCCCAGTAGATTTTAATCATTGTAAATCCCATAAATTAGCAGTTTTTAACACTATGGTTAATAGATTAATTACAATTCCCTTGAATTAGAATAGATTTGAATGTGAATTAGCCACAATTAAAGAAATTTCGCAATTTAATAGATATGATCCTAAAATAATAAACACTATTTTGAGAAAACAAAATTTAAATAGGTCTAGAAATAATTCCACTACTTGAATATCAGGAAAAGAAAATAGGAAAAAAAATATTAAAAATAAATACATAAGCTTACAATTCGTTAGGGATTTAAATAAGGGTTTAGAAAAAGTATTTAAAGACGTAAATTTAAAAGTAGCTTACAAAAGCCTAAATAGCTTAAACATTTACTAGTTAATCCAAAAGGTAAAATAAAGATGTTAGATAAATCTGGGGTTTATAAAATAAATTGTAATTCTTGTACTAAAACTTATATATGCCAAACAAAAAAGAAAAATAATAACTAGGTTTAAATAACATATTAGCCATATAAAATATCAAAGACTTGAGAAATCAAGTATTTAAGACGACTTCCTAAACACCAAATATTCTTTAGAAATAAATAATCTTAAGTTAGTGAAAAATGTTAAACCAAAAGGTCTATTGAATAGTTTTGAAAGTTTGTATATACATAAATATAACGAAAATAGTCTATTAAATGGCGATAAAGGGTCTATCCAGATCTCTCAAATATATTCACTAATTAGAAGATAGTTGAAGTTTTGTAAGGATAAAAATATATGTATGATTGTATTTTGTTTGAAATTGAAAATATGTGTAACGGTAAATCTTCACCACGTAAGTTGGGAGACCAGACCTAGTTGTAGAGGGGGGGGGGGGAATTTACTACAACGTGATTGGTTGGAATAGTAAAGGGGCGTGGCGATGTAGTTACAGGAGTGTATATATTTCATGAAAAATGTCCTTTAAACATATTTTATTGTAAGGTACCTGTGAGGATGATTGCTATGCAATCGAAATGAACATACTGTTTTAATAAAATAAAAAAGTCATTTGTGGTATAGACGTTTTATTTATTTATGATAAACATTACTCCACAGTTGTTTTAAACAGTTTTACATAAAATAAGTGCTAACTTATGATTTCTTAAAACAGCCGATTTTATGATTTAGGTTATGTGGTAGAACAGCTGTTTTACCGCATTGGTTTTGTTACTTTATTTGTATCAACGACTCTAAATGCAGATGTGTCCTCTTTTTGAATTATAATAAACACCGCAATTTTTCTGTAAATAATCACACAGGATTCAAATCACAGGGTGCCTTTAAATGGGATCATTGTGTTCTGCATTGTTTCAAATGTATGATTTCATTCGGTTTTAGCACTTGCTTAAGGTGTTAGGGGTGGTTTGCATAGGTTTTCATTATTTATTGTTGCGTATTTCTATAACATGGCTGTGTGTGGACACCACGTGACCTCTCTATACCACAGTATATAACACATTGATACCATAAGAAGGCTTTCTATTGTGTGGTCTAACGATTCTTCTACCTCGCATACGGCCATGATTCGAGTACCTTATTTATAAATACCTGTTTAGGTTTTGTGTTTTTTTTTATTGTTTTGATATTTTATTTAATTGTGAAACACGGCCAATAAATACTAATAAAAAACGTATTGTCAATTACAGTTTTTTAATAACAAGAAGAAATAAGTGCCCTGAACATCGACAACAATAACTTTTCTAACCTTGATCAAAATAGCTTTGACTTTAGTTACGTGGAAAATTAAGAAGCAGTGGAAATGTGTTGTCAAAATCTAAACTCTGAACAAAGTTAAGACAAAGGGTTACGAAGTATGAAGCAAGAAGTCCCTGATACTTTTAATTAGTTTCAAAGCAGGACAGGGAACTTGTGAAATGGTGATTAGTACTGCCTATATATTTGCTATAAAAGAATATAACATTCTTTATAATCTTTAAAAGAATATTATTGTTTCTTTTTGTTAACACTGAGTTTTATTTTGATTACTATTACGTCTAATATCTGTAACGGAAACCCTGTCAAGGCGTGTAGAAGGATCATAATAACAACAGAAGAATGTAAGTTATTTAAACTGGCGTTTTAAATTTTTATGTAGAAAATATATTATCACAAATAAAATATATCTAGCTTGGTTACGAATAAAATATATTATTAGGAATATTATTGAAATTAATCACAAAGTTATATTTACAAAAATGTATATTATTATAAATGTCGAGGGAGTGACGAGTGAAAAGTGAAAACATTTATAGACACGTCTACAGATATTATCAATGTAGGAAAAATTTTATTTTGCGCAGTGACAAATTACCTAAGCATTTGTCATCAGACGAGCACAACAATGACTTCATTTCGATAACTGGATTGAAAATACATAAGTTATTATTATCGTTATATTGAATTATTTGTATTGGAAATTATCGAAATTTAAATAAATTATTATATATAATAACTGATCAAAACTATTTAATAATAATTTTTCCTTATCAGTGTTCAGTAAATAATGTAACACAATCTACTTGAAAACAGCTGATCTACAACATAACCTATAACATAAAGTCACCTGACATATGAAATCATATTTTATTCTTTAATTCCCTTTAACGTTACTTATAGCATAACCTGATGGAATTTATACTGTCACGAAATTATGTGTTTGTGTCCATCCTATAAGTTTTTTGTAGACGTCGCTGTAAAAGTTTTAACTTCATAAAGAAATACATATGTAAGAAAAACCCCACCATGTATAAATATATTCCAAAATTTGTACTTGTAAACAAGTCGTTGAATACATTGAGTGTTCAAGGAACTCTCAACTATTGCATGAGTAAAACCAACAATTGAATAACGAAAGTTCTGAAATATTAATTGCCTTTCAATCGATACGACAGGCGTTGCGTGGATATTTAGAGTGACATTTATCTTAGGTTCGGTTATTCAGCAAGCTACAAATCAGTGTGACCTTGAATTATACATAATTTTACTTCGATATGTGTTGTGTGCTACACGCAAGTAATTTATTGTTTTTAGAAGTTTTGTACCATGCTACAGCGGTTTTATTGATTAGTATTTTCATAATATAAAGTGTCAAGATTGTAATCGATCGTAAGTGGGACAAACAAAGAAGATATTAAAGGAAAGGTATAAAGAACATCTAAACGTTTATATAAAACATACAAAAATTTGATTACGCATGGTTCCTGAAATAGGACATATCAAATTACTTAAAGAAATGAACAAAGAATAAAAATTAATATATATGAGACATTTGAAATTCATAAACATGAAACTGAAAACAAATCAGTTAATGAACAAATTCAAGTGAAATCAAAACACTACTTTTTATGATGTCATTGATGTATTTTGAAAAATTACATAGAAGAAACACTACCAATAAATATATGTTTGAGTGGTTTTTCCTGAATATGTTAATGGATTTATTTTCGAAAAGTTTTAAAAAATATATTAATTAAAACAATTTTCGTATTTAAATATTTTAATTCAATAATTATATTACAACAAAAGGCGTCACCATATTTAATACCTACACATACACACACTGCAACGTCCCCCCACCAACTCCGCTTCTTTTTATTGGAACAACTACATATTTATTATCTGCTACTTACACCGTTTTGTGTACCGTGTTAAGATCCCTAAAATTTGTCTTGTGTTCCCGCGTAATGTACCACGCCCAAATGCAAACCTATTCCCGCTAACGTCTACCTTAACGTTTGTATGACCTCCCCAAGATGGTTGGCAAATTTGTTGGTTCTGTATATAGTCACACATGTCAGTAAAATAGTCAGCTGGAAAGAAACAACATTTATATGAACACACAAAATTTTCATAGAATCTTACTACTTCATGAGATCTGCAGGCAGAACAAGGGGACATCCAAAATATGATCATGTTTAAGATACCTCTTTTAAAAGGCTTCTGTGTTCTTTAAACTTGATCTGCCAGTAGACATCGTCTCTGAGCTTAAATACAAAAAAACAACTAATTTTTAGAATAGCTCAATAAAATTGTTCTCAGGAGAGAACTCGTTTGAAGAAACATTAGGTTCTTAATTTTATATATTTATTAATTAATGAAATTTAATTAAAACTGTATTTTGATTTTATAATCATTATTTGTCAGTTGAAAAAAACTAAAAGTTTTTATTGGTTGTTCAACACAGGATAAATTCAAATACTGTAAGTTTTTATAATGCATTTAATTACTGATTTTAAACTAAATAATTATATTTTCAAATAAAATACATTTAACTCTCTTTTTATCTTCACAAATAATTAATTAAAAGTTCGTTATTTTTCACATACTTTATTCCTACATTTCATATATAATTCATTAATTACATTTACACATTTAAAAAAAAAATTATTTCCAAATTAAACATAATAAAAAATTTTATCTTCTCATTTCATGATTGAATTGGTAAATTCATAATTTATTATAAATGATTTTAAAATTTATATGATTCAATAAATCTAGTCTACTTGAAAATGATTGGCTTATGGCCAAAACCACTTTATAAATTTAATATTTATTATTCATTATTTAAACATTTTTGTTATACTAATTAATTTTATTACTTTTAAGATTTATTTAATTTTTCAACATAGAATGAAGTCATTGTTTAAGTTTAATTGGTAGTTTGAATTTAATAAATTTAACTGACTAAATTTGACGTTAATTTGTATATAATAGAGAAAATGACTTGCCAAGGATTTCCCTGCCGGTCCTAGAGTCCTCTCGTCTGGATTCCAGGTCCTTGAACATCGGAAGTTGCCATCCCTGGTCAGTCGATGGAAGTCATTCTCCATTTTCATGTCCCGGAAGCTGAATCTGGAGCCCTCGTCCATGGATTAAATTAGACGGCGGAAACGTGTCGATTTGGTTCCATCTGGCCTTATGGTGGTTCTAGGCGCGATCCAACATTACGGCCGTTAGCACCTCGTATTAAACATTTTTACAGACTGCCTTACAGGTCCCTAAGTTCCTGTATTTATTGCGGCTATGTAACCCTTCCCCTCTGCTCTAAGCTCGTTGCTATCTCTGTGCTTCTTTTCTTTTACGGGCGGGTTGGTTAACGTATTTGATTCAACCAGCATAATTTTGTTATCTGTTTTAGAACACTGAAAAATGTCTATTATTTTAAAATGGCTGTAACTTTTTTGCTATTTAAGTTTTTTAAATTCTGTTTTCATTATTGTTTATTTTGGATTTTTCTGGTCATTTCAAAATGTCGTTGATAGTTCTACGTGACCTAGTTATAAAGTTAGCATTTTCCGGCACTTAGAAAATTTTCACTGCACTCACGTTTGTCAAATTTAGTTAGTTATTAGTTTCATTTTATTATAAATTTTAATTTGTCCTAATAATACTTATTCAAAATTTTAATAACTTCTTGACTTTTTACAACGTTTCCTTATACCATAAATTAAAACCTTATTATTTAAATATTAAAGTTGTTATTTAAAAAATAGGAAATTATTAATTTCCCTATTTGGATGGCCTTCCAGACCGTTACAACACACACACACACACACACACACACACACACACACACACACACACACACACACACACACACACACACACACACACACACACACACACACACACACACACACACACACACACACACACACACACACACACACACATAAACACAGACACACACACAACACACAAACACAGATACACACATACACATACACACACACACACACATACACACACACACACACACATTTATTTATTTATTCATTTATTTATTAATAAATAAACAATATTTTTTAATACGTGTATGTCCAGTCTACGTCACGTAATCAACCTTGTTTCAGTATCTGAGAATCATCACACCCTTTCAATCGCGCTCTTTAGTTCTATATATCATTTCTTACATTACATTACATTACAAGAGGTGAAAAATACTTTAATATCCGTTTTAGGTATCTCTTTATGATTCTCTTAGGAAGTAGATCTATTTCACCGTCGAGCACATGGTACTATATTACTTCTGATACAAGCAGACATTACACAGAGGCCAAACCTCTTGCTATATCTCGTGACATTTAAATGTTTGTTGATTCAAAACGTTGGCTTCACCGTCGAGCACATGGTACTATATTACTTCTGATACAAGTAGACATTACACAGCGGCCAAACCTCTTGCTATATCTCGTGACATTTAAATGTTTGTTGATTCAAAACGTTGACTTCACCGTCGAGCACATGGTACTATATTACTTCTGAAACAAGCAGACATTACACACAGCGGCCAAACCTCTTGCTATATCTCGTGTCATTTAAATGTTGGTTGATTCAAAACGTTGGCTTCACCGTCGAGCATATGGTACTATATTACTTCTGATACAAGCAGACATTACTCAGCGGCCAAACCTCTTGCTATATCTCGTGTCATTTAAATGTTGGTTGATTCAAAACGTTGACTTCACCGTCGAGCACATGGTACTATATTACTTCTGATACAAGCAGACATTACACAGAGGCCAAACCTCTTGCTATATCTCGTGACATTTAAATGTTTGTTGATTCAAAACGTTGGCTTCACCGTCGAGCATATGGTACTATATTACTTCTGATACAAGCAGACATTACTCAGCGGCCAAACCTCTTGCTATATCTCGTGTCATTTAAATGTTGGTTGATTCAAAACGTTGACTTCACCGTCGAGCACATGGTACTATATTACTTCTGATACAAGCAGACATTACACAGAGGCCAAACCTCTTGCTATATCTCATGACATTTAAATGTTTGTTGATTCAAAACGTTGGCTTCACCGTCGAGCACATGGTACTATATTACTTCTGATACAAGCAGACATTACACAGAGGCCAAACCTCTTGCTATATCTCGTGACATTTAAATGTTTGTTGATTCAAAACGTTGGCTTCACCGTCGAGCACATGGTACTATATTACTTCTGAAACAAGCAGACATTACACACAGCGGCCAAACCTCTTGCTATATCTCGTGTCATTTAAATGTTTGTTGATTCAAAACGTTGGCTTCACCGTCGAGCATATGGTACTATATTACTTCTGATACAAGCAGACATTACTCAGCGGCCAAACCTCTTGCTATATCTCGTGTCATTTAAATGTTGGTTGATTCAAAACGTTGGCTTCACCGTCGAGCATATGGTACTATATTACTTCTGATACAAGCAGACATTACTCAGCGGCCAAACCTCTTGCTATATCTCGTGTCATTTAAATGTTGGTTGATTCAAAACGTTGACTTCACCGTCGAGCACATGGTACTATATTACTTCTGATACAAGCAGACATTACACAGAGGCCAAACCTCTTGCTATATCTCGTGACATTTAAATGTTTGTTGATTCAAAACGTTGGCTTCACCGTCGAGCACATGGTACTATATTACTTCTGATACAAGCAGACATTACACAGAGGCCAAACCTCTTGCTATATCTCGTGACATTTAAATGTTTGTTGATTCAAAACGTTGGCTTCACCGTCGAGCACATGGTACTATATTACTTCTGAAACAAGCAGACATTACACACAGCGGCCAAACCTCTTGCTATATCTCGTGTCATTTAAATGTTTGTTGATTCAAAACTTGGCTTCACCGTCGAGCACATGGTACTATATTACTTCTGATACAAGCAGACATTACACAGAGGCCAAACCTCTTGCTATATCTCGTGTCATTTAAATGTTTGTTGATTCAAAACGTTGGCTTCACCGTCGAGCACATGGTACTATATTACTTCTGATACCAGCAGACATTACACAAAGACCAAACCTCTTCCATTTATCCTACATACATATGTGGGTATGCATTTATCCTACACTTTCTGCATAAATGCACTACTCTATATTACATATTTACAAAAATTCGCGGTGATGTTTCCCCACAACCAACTTAATGATTTAAAAAGACAAAAACTCAGAGATTCATCTTGTTTATTCCCATTAGAATCATTGTACTTTAATGATTTTCTTTCACACACCTTAAACGTTGTATTAGTTAACGTCGGATCTCAAAGTATAGCTTATATCTTATAAACAGTACTTCTGTATGTGCCGAAATTGTAGTGTCCAGGTAGAAAACTGAACATTTTCTACTTTTTATCTATCAGGCACATGTAAATATGACCATCACGTTAACGGTACAGTGATCATTAGAAGATCCCTCGTTACAAATAAATCATATAATGCTTTTAAGACGTGTAATAGACAAAGCTCCTTTTTATTATGATGCTTGCATGACTTGTAATAGCCATAGCTTCTTTCTATTATGATGCTTACATGACGCGTAATAAACATAGCTTTTTTCTATTACGATACTCCATGACGTCAATCAGACTTAGTTTCTTTCTATTTCCAAATTTAACAAAAGTGCTTTTTATCCTGAACAAGTATGAAAGAAAGGCGTCTTAAGATTTATTGTTCCTAAATGATCACAAAATAACCTTATGTTACTTGGTTGGGATTAATGTAACTCCTATGTCTACATACGAAACATAGTGGAAGTATATTAAATATTTAGTAAGAACCATAAATTCAGGAACTGTTTACGCAAAACGCCAAGATATAAAAGATAACATAAAGCATTGTCCATCTAGAGCTGACTTGAATCAGGCGTAAAGGGAATAGACGATGCGAGCTGGGATGTATTACAGGGGTTTGATACATGGTATGTGTTCAGAAAATGACACTATCTGCGTGATTTATTACTTCTTAATGAAAAAAAGGACGTGCCGATAAACTAAACCATTATGATATGATGTAATAACTCATTTACCATAAAATAAGTTGATAAAAATATCTCGGTCAAAAAAAAGCTGTATTTTAAAATACATTACACACAATTAAGAATTTAACATGGCGCCAACCTAGATTTACCCTTGTAGTTATTTTTTATATTAAAAACGCCAAACAAAGAATTCGCTTCGAAAATTTGTTTATTTTTTTTGTAAACGATCTTCTCGAAGAATAACAAATTTTCCTGATTCAGAAATATCCGACAAACTTGAGATAACGTATCTATTCTACAGTAGATAAATATCTAGAATAGGTTTAAATCTGAAGCCCTATTGTACTGTCTTATAAGCTCTTATAGAGTACAATTATGAACAATATATTTTACATTTTGTTGTAATATATATCTCTAACAATGAAAAGAAATGTATTTATATGCTTTTTGGCACATTTGTTTCAATCACAGAAAGAACTCTAATCTATAATATGGTGGAAAGTATTTTTCTATACATAAATATTTGGATTTTATAAGATGAAATGCAAAGATTATAGTCTTCTACATCTAAAGATTTTTTGCATATATATATATATATATATATATATATATATATATATATATATATATATATATATGTATATATATATATATATTATATATTAAATATGGTGATATGTTTTCTTGTAATATAGTTAATAAATTAAAAATATTTCAAAAACAATGAATAAATATATTCATTAAAATTATTCTTGTTTTTGAAATATTTTTAATTTATTATATATATATATATATATATATATATATATATATATATATATGTATATTGTGTTTTTTTGTTCTCATCGAATATAATTCATTGCCAAGTATTTCCTTACCATGGTTTTCGTATTTAAAATTCAATAAATCCTACTATGAACGCTTACAATGAGAACTTTTAGCACTATTTGTCTTAGTCGCCTTGTGACTTTAAAACTCTGAGCCGCGACGTTTAAAGAAATTACTAGTAAATTGTTCAAACGTAATAAAATATTTTAATATTAGTTTTAAAACATTTTAATAAAATCTTTTGCAATTATTACAAAATTCCAACTACAAAATGAAAGTCTTAACATATCTTTTGACTGATGTATCTGTGACTTGGATTGCACGAGCTTCAGACATAATTGTATTAACACAGACGTTACATGTCCCATTTGCTCTACATATTCTACACAATGACAGTTATGTGTTACTTTAGTATTATGGAGAATGAGATTTAATAAAATACCATTTCTTGAGTGGGTACGTAGCTTGGCGTTTGTAAATAGATATAGGGAATGGACTTTGTCTGAATCCATAAATATATATAGCTTCAACAAACATTTTCTTCGTTTACGTTAAATTGAAATTCCATATTTATACATATTTTCTTGCTTATTCTTTACTGATAATAAATATAAATCATTGAATTGTAATAATTCTATGTGTTGCAGCTATATACATTGTATAGACAAATCTGTTATATAATTCGTCTTATATAAAATTTATTAGGTTTATCAAAATGTATGAAATTGAATTGTATGTATGAGCAATATGTATATCTCTCCTAATACTCTATAACAGATTTTTAGAAACTTTAACATTCTCTAGATTGTTTGTAACTAGACAATTCCTGAGCGGGATATTGTCAATAAGTTACTATAAATATGTTACGATGCTATACTTTCTCCGTGCTAAAAACGATGTGGAGGCTTGGACTTTAAATCAGAAACAGTTTAAAGCTTTGTGGTGTGACGTTGTAGGGGTATGCGTAGGATATCATGGAAAGAGAGAGTAGCAAATAAAGAAAGAACGCGAATCTCATTTTAACTACGTTGCATTAAGTAAGTGCTACCAGGTATACTATATATATATATATATATATATATATATATATATATATATATATATATATATATATATATATACCAATTATTATTTTTTCATACACTATTTATTTATCCACGTAAGTTCAAATACTTTTTTAAAAATTGTTAGTGGATGACGGTTGATGTTAATACAGTTTTTGCAAATATAATTTCAATATTTAAAAAAAAGATGATGTCTTTAGGTTGGATTCAAACATGAAGTAATTTAGTTCAAATCCAATCTAAAGACCTAAACATTTTAATAAATTTTTATTTAATAAATACTTGAAAATATATTAATAACATCAATATCATCGTCTACATTGTTTTAAAGTGTTTTTTAACCTGAATGCTTGAATGAAACGTATTTCACTACGCATGTTTATCCGAGCACACGAGATAATTATTGAATGACTGATAAGCCGGTTGAATATTTAGTTAAAATTTATTTATTTGTTGCGACCTATTGTACTGTCTTATAAGCTCTTATAGAGTACAATTATGAACAATATATTTTACATTTTGTTGTAATATATATCTCTAACAATGAAAAGAAATGTATTTATATGCTTTTTGGCACATTTGTTTCAATCACAGAAAGAACTCTAATCTATAATATGGTGGAAAGTATTTTTCTATACATAAATATTTGGATTTTATAAGATGAAATGCAAAGATTATAGTCTTCTACATCTAAAGATTTTTTGCATATATATATATATATATATATATATATATATATATATATATATATGTATATATATATATATATGTATATATATATATATATATTATATATTAAATATGGTGATATGTTTTCTTGTAATATAGTTAATAAATTAAAAATATTTCAAAAACAATGAATAAATATATTCATTAAAATTATTCTTGTTTTTGAAATATTTTTAATTTATTATATATATATATATATATATATATATATATATATATATATGTATATTGTGTTTTTTTGTTCTCATCGAATATAATTCATTGCCAAGTATTTCCTTACCATGGTTTTCGTATTTAAAATTCAATAAATCCTACTATGAACGCTTACAATGAGAACTTTTAGCACTATTTGTCTTAGTCGCCTTGTGACTTTAAAACTCTGAGCCGCGACGTTTAAAGAAATTACTAGTAAATTGTTCAAACGTAATAAAATATTTTAATATTAGTTTTAAAACATTTTAATAAAATCTTTTGCAATTATTACAAAATTCCAACTACAAAATGAAAGTCTTAACATATCTTTTGACTGATGTATCTGTGACTTGGATTGCACGAGCTTCAGACATAATTGTATTAACACAGACGTTACATGTCCCATTTGCTCTACATATTCTACACAATGACAGTTATGTGTTACTTTAGTATTATGGAGAATGAGATTTAATAAAATACCATTTCTTGAGTGGGTACGTAGCTTGGCGTTTGTAAATAGATATAGGGAATGGACTTTGTCTGAATCCATAAATATATATAGCTTCAACAAACATTTTCTTCGTTTACGTTAAATTGAAATTCCATATTTATACATATTTTCTTGCTTATTCTTTACTGATAATAAATATAAATCATTGAATTGTAATAATTCTATGTGTTGCAGCTATATACATTGTATAGACAAATCTGTTATATAATTCGTCTTATATAAAATTTATTAGGTTTATCAAAATGTATGAAATTGAATTGTATGTATGAGCAATATGTATATCTCTCCTAATACTCTATAACAGATTTTTAGAAACTTTAACATTCTCTAGATTGTTTGTAACTAGACAATTCCTGAGCGGGATATTGTCAATAAGTTACTATAAATATGTTACGATGCTATACTTTCTCCGTGCTAAAAACGATGTGGAGGCTTGGACTTTAAATCAGAAACAGTTTAAAGCTTTGTGGTGTGACGTTGTAGGGGTATGCGTAGGATATCATGGAAAGAGAGAGTAGCAAATAAAGAAAGAACGCGAATCTCATTTTAACTACGTTGCATTAAGTAAGTGCTACCAGGTATACTATATATATATATATATATATATATATATATATATATATATATATATATATACCAATTATTATTTTTTCATACACTATTTATTTATCCACGTAAGTTCAAATACTTTTTTAAAAATTGTTAGTGGATGACGGTTGATGTTAATACAGTTTTTGCAAATATAATTTCAATATTTAAAAAAAAGATGATGTCTTTAGGTTGGATTCAAACATGAAGTAATTTAGTTCAAATCCAATCTAAAGACCTAAACATTTTAATAAATTTTTATTTAATAAATACTTGAAAATATATTAATAACATCAATATCATCGTCTACATTGTTTTAAAGTGTTTTTTAACCTGAATGCTTGAATGAAACGTATTTCACTACGCATGTTTATCCGAGCACACGAGATAATTATTGAATGACTGATAAGCCGGTTGAATATTTAGTTAAAATTTATTTATTTGTTGCGACCTATTGTACTGTCTTATAAGCTCTTATAGAGTACAATTATGAACAATATATTTTACATTTTGTTGTAATATATATCTCTAACAATGAAAAGAAATGTATTTATATGCTTTTTGGCACATTTGTTTCAATCACAGAAAGAACTCTAATCTATAATATGGTGGAAAGTATTTTTCTATACATAAATATTTGGATTTTATAAGATGAAATGCAAAGATTATAGTCTTCTACATCTAAAGATTTTTTGCATATATATATATATATATATATATATATATATATATATGTATATATATATATATATGTATATATATATATATATATATTATATATTAAATATGGTGATATGTTTTCTTGTAATATAGTTAATAAATTAAAAATATTTCAAAAACAATGAATAAATATATTCATTAAAATTATTCTTGTTTTTGAAATATTTTTAATTTATTATATATATATATATATATATATATATATATATATATATATATATATATATATATGTATATTGTGTTTTTTTTGTTCTCATCGAATATAATTCATTGCCAAGTATTTCCTTACCATGGTTTTCGTATTTAAAATTCAATAAATCCTACTATGAACGCTTACAATGAGAACTTTTAGCACTATTTGTCTTAGTCGCCTTGTGACTTTAAAACTCTGAGCCGCGACGTTTAAAGAAATTACTAGTAAATTGTTCAAACGTAATAAATATTTTAATATTAGTTTTAAAACATTTTAATAAAATCTTTTGCAATTATTACAAAATTCCAACTACAAAATGAAAGTCTTAACATATCTTTTGACTGATGTATCTGTGACTTGGATTGCACGAGCTTCAGACATAATTGTATTAACACAGACGTTACATGTCCCATTTGCTCTACATATTCTACACAATGACAGTTATTTGTTACTTTAGTATTATGGAGAATGAGATTTAATAAAATACCATTTCTTGAGTGGGTACGTAGCTTGGCGTTTGTAAATAGATATAGGGAATGGACTTTGTCTGAATCCATAAATATATATAGCTTCAACAAACATTTTCTTCGTTTACGTTAAATTGAAATTCCATATTTATACATATTTTCTTGCTTATTCTTTACTGATAATAAATATAAATCATTGAATTGTAATAATTCTATGTGTTGCAGCTATATACATTGTATAGACAAATCTGTTATATAATTCATCTTATATAAAATTTATTAGGTTTATCAAAATGTATGAAATTGAATTGTATGTATGAGCAATATGTATATCTCTCCTAATACTCTATAACAGATTTTTAGAAACTTTAACATTCTCTAGATTGTTTGTAACTAGACAATTCCTGAGCGGGATATTGTCAATAAGTTACTATAAATATGTTACGATGCTATACTTTCTCCGTGCTAAAAACGATGTGGAGGCTTGGACTTTAAATCAGAAACAGTTTAAAGCTTTGTGGTGTGACGTTGTAGGGGTATGCGTAGGATATCATGGAAAGAGAGAGTAGCAAATAAAGAAAGAACGCGAATCTCATTTTAACTACGTTGCATTAAGTAAGTGCTACCAGGTATACTATATATATATATATATATATATATATATATATATATATATATATATATATACCAATTATTATTTTTTCATACACTATTTATTTATCCACGTAAGTTCAAATACTTTTTTAAAAATTGTTAGTGGATGACGGTTGATGTTAATACAGTTTTTGCAAATATAATTTCAATATTTAAAAAAAAGATGATGTCTTTAGGTTGGATTCAAACATGAAGTAATTTAGTTCAAATCCAATCTAAAGACCTAAACATTTTAATAAATTTTTATTTAATAAATACTTGAAAATATATTAATAACATCAATATCATCGTCTACATTGTTTTAAAGTGTTTTTTAACCTGAATGCTTGAATGAAACGTATTTCACTACGCATGTTTATCCGAGCACACGAGATAATTATTGAATGACTGATAAGCCGGTTGAATATTTAGTTAAAATTTATTTATTTGTTGCGACCTATTGTACTGTCTTATAAGCTCTTATAGAGTACAATTATGAACAATATATTTTACATTTTGTTGTAATATATATCTCTAACAATGAAAAGAAATGTATTTATATGCTTTTTGGCACATTTGTTTCAATCACAGAAAGAACTCTAATCTATAATATGGTGGAAAGTATTTTTCTATACATAAATATTTGGATTTTATAAGATGAAATGCAAAGATTATAGTCTTCTACATCTAAAGATTTTTTGCATATATATATATATATATATATATATATATATATATGTATATATATATATATATGTATATATATATATATATATTATATATTAAATATGGTGATATGTTTTCTTGTAATATAGTTAATAAATTAAAAATATTTCAAAAACAATGAATAAATATATTCATTAAAATTATTCTTGTTTTTGAAATATTTTTAATTTATTATATATATATATATATATATATATATATATATATATATATATATATATATATGTATATTGTGTTTTTTTTGTTCTCATCGAATATAATTCATTGCCAAGTATTTCCTTACCATGGTTTTCGTATTTAAAATTCAATAAATCCTACTATGAACGCTTACAATGAGAACTTTTAGCACTATTTGTCTTAGTCGCCTTGTGACTTTAAAACTCTGAGCCGCGACGTTTAAAGAAATTACTAGTAAATTGTTCAAACGTAATAAATATTTTAATATTAGTTTTAAAACATTTTAATAAAATCTTTTGCAATTATTACAAAATTCCAACTACAAAATGAAAGTCTTAACATATCTTTTGACTGATGTATCTGTGACTTGGATTGCACGAGCTTCAGACATAATTGTATTAACACAGACGTTACATGTCCCATTTGCTCTACATATTCTACACAATGACAGTTATTTGTTACTTTAGTATTATGGAGAATGAGATTTAATAAAATACCATTTCTTGAGTGGGTACGTAGCTTGGCGTTTGTAAATAGATATAGGGAATGGACTTTGTCTGAATCCATAAATATATATAGCTTCAACAAACATTTTCTTCGTTTACGTTAAATTGAAATTCCATATTTATACATATTTTCTTGCTTATTCTTTACTGATAATAAATATAAATCATTGAATTGTAATAATTCTATGTGTTGCAGCTATATACATTGTATAGACAAATCTGTTATATAATTCGTCTTATATAAAATTTATTAGGTTTATCAAAATGTATGAAATTGAATTGTATGTATGAGCAATATGTATATCTCTCCTAATACTCTATAACAGATTTTTAGAAACTTTAACATTCTCTAGATTGTTTGTAACTAGACAATTCCTGAGAGGGATATTGTCAATAAGTTACTATAAATATGTTACGATGCTATACTTTCTCCGTGCTAAAAACGATGTGGAGGCTTGGACTTTAAATCAGAAACAGTTTAAAGCTTTGTGGTGTGACGTTGTAGGGGTATGCGTAGGATATCATGGAAAGAGAGAGTAGCAAATAAAGAAAGAACGCGAATCTCATTTTAACTACGTTGCATTAAGTAAGTGCTACCAGGTATACTATATATATATATATATATATATATATATATATATATATATATATATACCAATTATTATTTTTTCATACACTATTTATTTATCCACGTAAGTTCAAATACTTTTTTAAAAATTGTTAGTGGATGACGGTTGATGTTAATACAGTTTTTGCAAATATAATTTCAATATTTAAAAAAAAGATGATGTCTTTAGGTTGGATTCAAACATGAAGTAATTTAGTTCAAATCCAATCTAAAGACCTAAACATTTTAATAAATTTTTATTTAATAAATACTTGAAAATATATTAATAACATCAATATCATCGTCTACATTGTTTTAAAGTGTTTTTTAACCTGAATGCTTGAATGAAACGTATTTCACTACGCATGTTTATCCGAGCACACGAGATAATTATTGAATGACTGATAAGCCGGTTGAATATTTAGTTAAAATTTATTTATTTGTTGCGACCTATTGTACTGTCTTATAAGCTCTTATAGAGTACAATTATGAACAATATATTTTACATTTTGTTGTAATATATATCTCTAACAATGAAAAGAAATGTATTTATATGCTTTTTGGCACATTTGTTTCAATCACAGAAAGAACTCTAATCTATAATATGGTGGAAAGTATTTTTCTATACATAAATATTTGGATTTTATAAGATGAAATG